>JAFIRS010005321.1:0-60156 GCA_018342105.1 Gonioctena quinquepunctata | reverse complement strand
ACAAATTTTTGAAACTAGAGAACTGGGGGCTTAAAAAATCCAAGGTCAACTTCCGCAGTTCAGACACTACTTTATAGGTGGCATTAAAAGAGGGCGTTTATCTAGCAACATCGAGAAATATGATTTTATTGTAATTTTCTTGCTTCAGTTGGGTCCTTAAAATTGCATTTTTCGAAATAATTTATCAAATCCCAAAATTTTGTGGATATTTCAAATCTAAAGGAGGTCCTGAATTCAAACTCGATTTGACCTTCACTTGGATAACTTCCCCGAACACTAGCGCCAATCGTGTTTGTTTCTGGGAATATTGATAGGCAAATTATTTCTACAACCCCAACATAAATTCAACCTCACTTTAAATGTGATTGTTCAATAACAATTTGAAATACTGTATTTACATAAACGAAGACAGATGAAATTATAGTTGAATTATGGCGGTAAAGTTTGAACTGTGTGAAGTAAAGATGCATACGTCCATCAGAGGCGCTAGAGTTCGTTTTGAACGCGATGAGAAAATGGCGTTTTCAATTTCGAATAATGAAAACATGTAAAAAACTATTTCCAAGTTCTATCACTTTACCAAAGATCATTTACACATATTGCCACTAAAATTTATAACGCCATCCCTTACTCGCTAAAAAATCATGAATAAAGTGAAATTCAACATAACATTTAGAAACAGGATAGGTATTTGAAGGTAGGATCGATCTATAATTTGTTATTAATCTGCCATTTGAACATTCCCTTCTTTCGCATTATTATTTCTATTCCTATTGTCATCCAACTCTTCCTTTCTATTTGGTTACTCCATTTTTCATGTTTACAATGTTTTTTGTTATTTCTCCGAACTTTATCATAAACATAGTGTTTATATAGTCCACAACTATCCCTTGTATCAATAGAATATGAATATTTCTGATTTATTACATGGGTTATGAGAATCTAATAAATGTTCCCATTCTAGCATTTCCAGCTCAGTAGAAAATAAAAAAAGACTCGAAATATTGAGAAGAAATCCAAATTCTGATGAAACTCTTAGATGATGTATATATTTTCTCTTTCTCGCACTTTTGTGAATAAAAGGATGCCGTTATCTAGACCACGCAGACTCCATACATAGCCACCACCACCATTAAATTTGCCCCGGTATATTACTGCGTTCTACATATAATTAAGGATTTAAGGCTTTATCAAAAAATGTTTAGTTTGTCAGTAACGATCTTTTTTCTCTTCAGCTGATCAAAACCAGAACATGGGGACAGATACTGAAGAATGGCTTGTCATCAAGAGACAAGAGGAGGCCTCCAAATCGACGAGACCTCCTTGAAGAAACTGCAAGCCAGGCAATGAAAGCATTCCGGGCTAACGCAGGCAAACTTCAAGCAAGTTAGCCAGAACAGGAACATTCCTGATGCTGCTGGGCATAGTAAGGTAGTACTGCAACCCTGTGCAGAATATTTGCACAGGGCAACATCGACGTGGCCCTAATACAGGAACCATGGCTGGTCAATGGGAATTATGTTACAAGGACATAACAGCAATCAAGACGACTACATCAAGGACGTAGTGAGAGGAACATAGTACTAGCCTCCGTCTACATTCCCTATGGCTCTACAAGCCTCCACCATCAGAACAAGTTGGGCTTTGGTTAAACACTGTGAGGACCACAAACTCCAGCTTATCATCGGAGTCGATGCAAACGCCCATAACACGTGTGGGGATCACCTACACGAACACAAGAGGTGAGTCATTGCTTGAATTTATTGTCTCCAGTAACCTGGGAGTACTTAATAGAGGCAATGAGCCAACCTTCGTAACCCGGAACAGACAGGAAATCATTGACATAACTTTGGGCTCTTCTTTGGGGGTTCGGCACGTCGGCAAATGGGCAGTATCTGAGGAACCTTCAAACTCAGATCACCGACACATACATGTGGATATTGGCTACGCCAATGAACCTGCAGTAATGTGTCGGGATCCCAGATAAACCAACTGGCAGGGGTACCGGGAGGAGCTCACAGGCAAATCCACAAAAATTTCAAAAATGTCAAACCTAACTCAAATACGATTCATGGAATAGAGCAAACCTCCCTAATATTACAGGAGGCCATAATAACTTCTATCCTAACAACTGTCTCTTTAAAGCGCAGCATCACTAAAGGTAAAGTGAGCTGGTGGAACACCGAACTCACACATCTTAGAAATGAAACGCGCAAACTGGTGAAAAAACTGGTGATGCGAGGATTATTCCAAAACACTCACAAAATGCAACAAAAAAATTAGAGGGGAACGAAGAAAGCCATGGAGGAAGTTCTGTGAGGACATAGAACAAACCTCAGAAAGAGCAAGACTCCACCGCATCCTTTCCAAAGATCCCATCAATCCATTGGGGACTCTCAAACTGGGAAGGAAACTATAGAACTCTTGCTCCATACACACTTCCCAGGGTCCACTGTCACCACAAACCAAAGCCCTGGATATGAAATCCCTGCAAACTTTCACTTGAGGGCAAAAAGGGCAGGCTGGGAAGTGGCTAAACGGACGGTTACTCACTCAAAAGTAGTGTTGGCAATAAACTCCTTGAAGCCTTACAAGTCTCCTGGCCCAGATGGAATATTTCCATACTACTTCAGAGCGGAGTTGAATATCTAGCACCAGAACTGTGCAGACTGGGATGGCTACCCCAAACCTGGAAAACTGTAAACGTTCCAAAACCTGGTCGGGACTCATACGACCAGGCAAAGGAATAGACCAATAAGCCTATCTTCATTTCTTCTGAAAGGCTTTTGAAAAACTGATAAATAGAGAATAAGGGAAACCGCTCTTATAGAACGGCCTTTACATCAAAGCCAACATGTCTATCTAACAGGAAAATCATGCAAGACAGCACTTCATCAGCTTGTTTCATGGAGAGCCTCTAGCAAACAAAGAAATTGCACTATGCACTTTTCTAGACATCGAAGGAGCCTTCGACAACACCTCCTTGAAAGTATGGTCTCTGCGGCACTCGAAGAGGAATTGATTAGACCACCTGCAGGTGGATACACTCAATGCTTCACAATAAGTGGTCCAAGCCAACATGTTCGAGGAAACAGAGCAGGTTGGAATTTTCAGAGGTACCCCACAGGGGGGCATACTCTCCCCCCTTCTGTGGGACATGGTTGTAGATGAACTGCTAATTTCTCTGAATAACCAAGGGTATTACTCTCAAGGGTATGCAGATGACTTGGTCATTCTCATCAAAGGAAAGAATACTCGAACAACCTCAGAGCTAATGCAAAATGCACTGAGGACAGTAAAGGAATGGTGCAACAGAGAGAGCCTAAGGCAAATCCGAACAAAAAAAAACTGATTCCTCCACCGGAGAAGAAACATGGGAGATCTCATACCTCCCAGACTATTCGCGAAACATTACAAGTAGTAGAGCAGGTGAAATATCTAGGGCTGATTCTTGACAAGAAACTAACCTTGAACCCGCATCTTCAACATGTAACCAACAAAAGCAAGATAACCTTCATGATGTGCAGGGAGCTTTTGGAAAACCTGGGGCTCTACCCATCGGTAATAAGACCAGAGTAACTTATGGCCCCTCTTTATGGTGGCTAAAACAAATCAAAGACAGGCAAAACCAACCTGGGAAAATCCATAGGCTTGCCTGTCTCTACATCACGGGTGAATGAATAGCACTCCAACAGCTGCAATGGAAATCATCCTAAACCTCGAACCCCTTGACTTACATGTTATTGGAGAGGCCAGGATGAATGCATACAGACTAAAACAAACAAAAACTGGAGAATCCGAACAATTGACACACCAGATCACTATAAAATCAATATCGACGAACTCTGATATGATTTCAGATTACATGCAACCCTATACTCATTCGAAAACCATTCGAAACACGAATTGATTGGATCCGGATGGGCCCCGAGTACAGAATCACAATCAACTGCGGACATAGTCTGGTATACAGACGGCTCAAAGACAGTAGAAGGGAAAGGAGCAGAAAACATAGGTAAGGCCAAGAAGGGCTACATAATACCACGTGGCAAATGCTCCACGATATTCCAAGCTGAAACACATGCTATTATGGTATGCATTCAGAAGAATCTAGAAGATGGTTATAGGAAAAAATACATCTACATTCTATTTGACAGTCAGAGTGCTATCAGAGCCCTCAACTCTACACAGATAAAGTCTAAACTGGACTGGGACTGCCTCCAGAACCTCATCGAGCTGGCAAAACACCACAAGGTCACCTTGATGTGGGTGCCAGTTCATAGAGGCTAGCTAGACAAGCATCTGAAATACTATTCACAGGGCCAAAACCTGTGCATGGGATCAGCAAAAACCGATGCAGGACCCTGATCGATGAGTGGATAAAAAGAAGACACCATCAATACTGGAATCAAACTGTCGGGCAAATACACAGTAAAGGGCACCCAAACCGGACCCTGACGGCTGACCTTCTGAACCTGAACAGAACGAAGGCACGTATAATAGTAGGTCTGCTGACTGGAGACACTGCGGCCTAAGAAAACACCCTAAACACCATGGGAATACGCTGGGAAACCGTGGAGTGTAGGCTATGTGATGAAGAGGAGGAAACAGCCTCTCACATTATCTTCGACTGTGACGCCCTAAGTAGAAGGCGACACAGAACCTTTGGAGAGATCAACCCCGGAAACAGGCATGAATCCGAAGAACCTTATCAACAGGCTACTAAACCTAATTGAAGGCACAAACCTGTTTGAATGAGGAACCACTGACGACAGAGTGATTCAATAGACCCTAGCTGGTCGCAGTGTCAAGGGAAGCTAAGTGCCAACCCTGTCTCCGGCTCGTCAGTTTTCAACCAACCAACCAACGTATCTTTTGTATAATTCATTGCCTAAGATATTGCACATTTTTTTTTCAATAAAAACATATTTCTTCTACTTTAATGCCGTTTCGGGAACTTTCTCTGTTCTCTTTGTCGAACCTTTGGTTAACTTGAGAAGAACGGAAAGTTCTGCCACACAGATTATTCAGTAATTGAGCCCCTCTCCAAGAACGGACGAAACTGAAAGTTGCCCTTCAAAGATATATTTCGATGATCTCAAACTAGCCAATCAATATATTCAACACAATTCTGAAGAAAGAATCGTTTGCAATCATTGTTTATTTACCAAGAAAAAAAATAGGTGTTTGTAATAGCATAAATAAACCAAACAAGTCCAGTAAGTCCCGTGTTATGAAAACTGCTGACTACAAATACATTGGGTGAATGTCGGTCGAATATCCATAAACAAACAACTACTTCCCTGGCTAATGCTTCGACGGACGTTGAATGATATCCGATGGATAAAACTCTCATATAAAAAGGATCTCATGATTGTGGTGATCTATCTCTAATTTCCAAACACAGTGCTTGTCGTTCTATGTGCGAGACGTGGCGCTTGGTTACCAACGCCGATGGCCATAATACCAATAAGTGTTTTTGCGGCCACCTCGTGTTAACGAGTCTGTTTAATCTTCACGAAATAGATCGTTAATGACCCCCATTAACCTTCAATTTATCTTTTATTGAATAATTGTGATATATGTAACCAAACATAGACCGAAATCGACCATTAATAACCTGTAAATGGTCGATTTGGTCCATTGATCTATAATTGTAGTATAGGCAACTAAACACGAATTTGAATATTATTCTAATTTCAAATCATATTACCTTCGCGCTGTCAAATTAAGTATTTTCTAAATCCAAATATTGTAAGTTTCCTCCTAGTTGAAGGAAATAGATATCGTAAAGTTCACGTTGACCCCAGAAAGGAGGTCGACGGAACATTTCTGTAATCAATTTTTGTATATTAAAATGGCGAATAATGATCTCGAACATTATATATATCTCGATCATTAATCGCCATCATTTATAAACTAGTTGATTAAATAACTATGAACCCAGATGAGAATCAACGAAGCGAAACCTGATTGCGGAAAGACCCTCTAAGGCTACGGTTATAGTGGATGCGTTTTCTGACGAACCGATGTTCGGACGAATACGTCAGAACTCGTGCAAATGAATCGAATACACAATAAATTTATTACTGTGGTTATAGTGCTTGCGTATCGTTCGTCAGATTTCGTACGAAGTCGTCAGAAGAACAATATCGTTCGAACGAGTTTGATTTTTCATGCGAATTGTTGCGATAAAATACATGATGAATGATATGAAGCAAAAGAACTCCTATAATAGGAATATTTATCGACAGAATGAATCCTTTTTGCGTTCGTTTCTTTTGATAACTTTGTTTTAAAGGTGATACTGTGTTAAAATTAAGTACAATCATAAAAAAAGGACAATCTTACCTTATTCATGTTAATACCAGTCTTTCTTTAGCAGAAATACATTCTCAAAAATTTGATTGCTAGGTAATACTTTCTTTGATTCCTTCTAGAAATAAAATGTTTCTGGTAACATTCTGAAGTACTCGAAAAATGTTTTCGGTTGCTCTAACATGTCTTGAAATAACCTGTGGTATTCTCCCTTAATTGGAGGATTTTTTATAAGGGCTTTCCAAAAATTGGCCATCCATATGCTAAATTATCGTTGTCATCCATCTTTGGATATCTTGACTAAACAGAATTCGCATGCACTATAACCACCGACATCTGAACAACAATTCTGATGTGTTCGTCAGAACGAGTGTTCCTCCGAAACCGCATCCACTATAACCGTAGGCTAACACCCACCATAAGGCATTTTCGGAAACTTACTCTGGTTCACCAACTCGATCCCAATAGATCACGTAACGGATCACTCTGATCACTTACCCCAATACTACAGCAAAGAGTAGAGTAGAACAATAATCTAATTGTTTAATAATAATAATTTTCGGAAACCTTCTCGGGTTGACACGATCCCTAACCTGTACGTTCGTTTTCCTAATCCGAGTTAACTACTCGCGTTCGCAAACTTCGGTGTTGCTTACTCGATCACTGACTCAGGTTCGTCTAGCATAACCCTATTCAAAAGCAGGGTCGTCAGAGTCGCTACAGACACCGCATGCGCATTACGAAAAATTATTTGAAATTATGGGGAAAAGGAAAACTGCAATATTCCAAACAATAACGGCGTTAGCGTTTGATTATGTTTTTGATGAAGACGATGAAACATTTTGTTTGTAAGTATTATAGGTCAATTCATCACACTGCGAATAATTCTCATCTTCATCTAATTCAACTGAAAAATCATAATTAGAGAATTTGATTATTTGAAAATGAATTAATCACCTGGAGATTGGTGAACTCGCATATGTTGTCGGACATTAGACTCCTGACTAATGAATCCACAGACTTCACACCTACCCAAAATTTCATCGATTTCCATAATGATTTGGTTATTAATTGATTATAGATGCTAAATCTCAAATCCGAGGGAAACCAGAAAAGTTGAATTTAGGTTATGTTTTATGTTATGCTTGTGTAACAGAAAACAAGCTCAACCTGATACGTTCGTGAACTATAGTACCCGGGTAAGTGATCAGAGTGATCCGTCACGTGATCTATTGGGATCGAGTTGGTGACCCAGAGTAAGTTTACGAAAATGCCTTTACTATAGTTCACGAACGTATCAGGTTGAGCCACCGACATAACCTTAATCTAGACTGCTGATCCCGTATGATGAGAATTAATCCAATTACAAGATATCAAAGAGCTTTTAGAGCATGCGCATTTTGTGTCTGTGACGATTTTAAATCACATAATGACTCCTCGTTAGATGTCAATGTCTGAAATGACATTATTTGTGCTTTCTGCGCTTTGCGCAGACACGTTCACGTAAATTCTATTTGGATGAATTTTTCGAGTGGTAGGTATATGACCTCTAGCGGTCTAGGTTAAGGTTATGTCGGTGGGTTGAGCTGTTGAGCTTGTTCTTATTCGTTCTGGTTCTGACACAAGACATAACAGTTCTAACTAATCGGAAATGACTCTGGAAATCTACGAAATAAAATTTTGAATGATGAATTTGCGAAGGTAATAACAGTCTTATTTTACCTTCCATGAAATAGCGTAAAATTACTTCTTCATAATTCTGAATGCAAACTCCTCTTTGTTTAGAAACGTATTCTTTCTTCATCTTACGGGAAGATAACACACACATATCATCTTCATCAAAAACATAATTAAAAGCTAACGCCGTTATTGTTTGGAATGTTGCAAATTTCCTTTTCCTCATTAATTTAAATAATTTTTAAACTTTTCGTAATGCGCATGCGGTGTCTTTGGCGACTCTGACGACCCTGCTTTTGAATAGGGTTATGCTAGATGAACCTGAGTCAGTGATAGAGTAAGCAACACCAAAGTTTGCGAACGCGCGTAGTTAACTCGGATTAGGAAAACGAACGTGAAGGTTAGGGTTCGTGTCAACCCGAGTAGGTTTCCGAAAATGCCTATAGATCATATCAGCTGCGCAAAACCGCGAGGAAACCATAGGAACTCGCGTTCTCATCAAAATGCAGCCCAACTCACCATTATGCATTTCAACACCCCGTCGTTACGTAACAAATTAGATGAAATTAATATCTTTATCTGATGTCATGTCATAATGACAACGTTATGTCACTCAATTTTGATGACATAAGGAAGCTCATTATGGTACTTAGTCCCATAATGAATTCATTATGGTACTAAGTACCATAATGAAATTCTATATGAAAAACATAATACGACCAGAGAGAATATGGTTTTCTTTCCTTAGATAAGCATTCAAAGTAAGCCAACAATACTTTTTCATGAGTGATATTCTTGATTTTCTTAGTAGAACACCATTCTTCGTACCGATTAAACGCTATTTCATATACTCTCCGTGATTTTTCCGGCAAAAGGGAGTCCACGATATTTCGCGTCATTTCTTCCAAATCAGAAGGTAAACTACCAGTTTCAGAATCACTGATTATTATTTAAATTATATTCAATTCTACGTGACAATTGTGTTTGACAGTAGATAAATAAATATTGCCATTACAATCTGACGTTGTCAAGGAAATGGCAAAGCGCAGCTCACTAACCTACTAATATTTGAAACTACACATATACTCACTCCTTCGAAAATAGTTGTCATTGTGACATATTAAAAATGCAGTTTTTAATTTTTCGAAAATGTATTAAAATAAATTCCATCAGATAAAATTTTGTATGTAATACGAATCATAAACAATCATTATGACACACGTCGTGTTATCGGACTCGGCTACGCCTCGCCCAATAACATTCACGACTTGTACCATAATGATCGTCTTATTACATAAATAACTATTATCTGCCAATGCCGGGATCAACAAAAAACTGTAGACATTATGTGTTTTTCCGAGAACACTGGTTAGATGATAATGAAGTGTATTTCTATTATCAGGACGGTTACAAGGCAATTTCGCACGTTTCCGCAAAATTTCCTCACATTGAGGTGTCGTAATATTCACACGAAATAATCTCAATTTTGAAAAAATAGTTGATATCGATTGCATACCCTAGAAAACGATATTGAATTGACGGTAGCTTGCTGCTTCGAGAGGAAGGTAATTGTTCTTTGCATCTATAGGAGTGCCCTGGGTAAGTTTATCTGGATGTTATGAGTCAACAATACAAATTAAAAAAATTGTGATTTGCGGTGATTTTAACATATACTTCAACTCACCGCAAGAAATTGAGTGATTTTCAAAACATTTTGAATATGCTTGAACTGCCTACCACCATAACAAAACCAACTAGGATAACATCAACATCATCCTCAACAATTTTTTGTTCCTGCTTTATTTAACGTCGGCCTATTTCTGCTACCGAAGCTGAGTGAGCCGGTGAGCACACTCCTCCCAACCGGAAATTTTGCCGAATCCTCTGTTGTTTCAGAGGTAGGGTTCTTTAACGAACTCAACATCTATGAACTCGGGACCGCCATCTTAACGTCCCCTCCGAAGGACGGCATATCTATCGTCTTATCTCGTGCTCATTGATAAGACGCCTGCAGCTGCGAATACGCTACTACGCTACAGTTTGATGAGAATATATATAAAAATAACAGAATATATAACGAACATAATTATAATGATTTCACCAACCTTCTGAGAAACGTAAACTGGAACCAGCTATATGAGACTGCGGAAGCCAACGAATCTTTCGAATTATTTTAAACTATTTCCAACTCCTGTTTCCAAAAAGCATTCGCACCGAAAAAAGTACCTCTCGTACAGGAAAATAATTTCAAAGGTTGGATTACTACTGGAATAAAAATTTCGTTAAAAAATAAACGTTTCCTCGTTGAATTGAAAAATCGAACTAACAATCTTCACATACTGGCATATATAAAAAAATATCGGAAAATCTTGAAAAATGTCATCAGCTCAGCTAAACTCGCTTACTATAACAGTATCATAACAAATTCAAATAATAAAAGTAGCAATCTGGGATCTGGTCAATCACTTTACAAAGAAAAAGCAAAAAAAGTGGAAAGTTTGAGCTTCAACAAGAACGATTCATTGATTGAGGATCCTCGAAAGATCTCAGAAGAATTTACATATTTTTTTTTTCAAATATTTCAGCTCCCATAAATCTAAATACTGATAATACGCTTACTAGTATGGAATTCTTGAAAACTCAATCCAAATTTTTTAAATTCATTTTTCTTCACACCAATAACGGAGGTTGATGAGAGACACTCTATTCTTTCTCAGAAACCAACAAAATCTACTGGCACCGACGATATTCCAATGACTCTCATTAAAAATAACATCGACTACTTGATCAAGCGTTTAGCCTTTTTATTCAATCTGTCATTTACTACGGGTACATTTCCTGAATCATACAAACCGCAATTGTCATTCCGGTTATGAAAAAAGGAAGTAAATCAGACCTAAATGATTACAGGGGCATCTCACTTCTACCAAGTTTTTCAAAACTAGAGTAGCACGTTAACCAACAACTTCTGTCTTATCTCAGTGAACAGAATCTTCAGACCAATTCTCAATTTTGTTTCCGACCAAATATGAATACAGCCGATGCAACCTTTGCTTTACTTGAACACGTAAATGAAACAATAGAAAATATCCAACACCCATTGGGTATTTTCAGCGACTTATCCGAGGCCTTCGATTGTGACGACCACGATATTCTCTTGGATAAACTCGACTATTATGGCATCCGCGGTATCGCCAAAAAATGGTTCGAAACGTACTTCTGTCATAGACAAATGCTAGTGAAAGTGGAAACCAATAGAAATAACAACCTCACCATCTTCTACTCAGAAACGGCAGATGTAAAAAGAGGTGTTCCCCAAAGCTCCATTCTCGGACCCACATTATTCCTTGTTTATGTCAATGACATCGTCTGTAACTTCCCTCGCGTGTCATTTTCACTATTTGCTGATGATACGAGCATCACTCGGAAATCCAATTGCTGTTAGCACTAACACCAAAAACTGTAAATGGTATCATGCACTGGTTTACTGCTAACAAACTATATTTGAACATAAAGAAAACCCAGAGCGTCTTGTTCAACCCATACAGAAACCTGCAGAACCTGGAGGTTGATGTAGAAGATGGCTTGATAAATACTTCGAAATTCTTAGGCCTGACCATAGATAGTAATCTGAACTGATCTGAACACATAAAAGAACTGAATGTGAAACTAAGTAGAGCCATATTCGCCATTAGAACAGTCAGAACAAACACCAATATTAAAGTAGCAAAAACAGTCTACTATGAAAACTTCCACAGTCTACTACAGTATGGTATTGAATTTTGGGGCACTGCAGTTGACTCACCATCCACATTTGTAATACAAAACGAGCAATCAGAACGGTTTTTGGCTTGAGCTATAGAGAATCATGTAGGGATCATTTCGCAAATCACAAAATATTCACATTTACCAACATATACATTTACAAAGTTTCGCTTCTTATCCACAAAAAACGCGGTTCTCTCTTGCGTCCGGCCGATAGACATTAATACCCTACACGGAATCAGTCAATAATCCAACCAAATTACAAATATAATAAAACTCGGAAGGGACCCTTGTACCGAGTGGACACTTTTCAAGGGAAAGTTCTGTTTTTAAACTAGATATATGAAAACTGATGGCTGTGTCTAAGGGTCAATTTTTATGACAAATTTAATGGTGAAAACTGCATATCGATATCTATCATCGTTTCTGAGTTACAGCATGTTTTTCAAAAATGTGCATTTTCGAAAAGTTGCTGTAACTTTTTTCCTGTCAAAAAATATTTGTTTTTATGAAAACATTTCCAAAGCACTTTTTTACGTAGAATTCAATGGTGTGAGTAATTTATTTTTTCAAATCATATATCTATAGTTATTAAAGGAAAAATATTTTTTTTAATAAGACAACCTATATATTCTTGCATATTCCAATAGAGCTTGAAATTAGCATTCCAAAAATGTAGCACCCTTGATGTTTCGCTAGAGTCACCTTTGATATGCAGAGCTTTTAGGTTTTCTCATGTAGACTTTGAAACGCACCCTTTGAACAAGTAGGCTTTGGACGACGCGGCGATAAAACAGAAGTGTTCACTAGTAGCTATCAAATGTTAAGGAAGCTGTCCACAGCAGTAATTAAAACTCATAGTTTCAATAAAACTGATAACAATTACTACTAATAAATGAAACTCCAACAATAATCATAATAAAGAACAAACAAGAACAAAATATTTCTTTAGAGGAGGTGTTCGAAATGTCTACCAGCTTCTCCTACACACAGGCGGCACCTTTTTTGAACATTTCTTGCCGAATTAATTAGTTCAATGGTAGTGAGAGAAGCAAAACTTTGCATCACTGACGCTTCCAATTCGTGTTTAGAGTTGGTCGGCAATTTAAAAATGAGATCTTTCAACCTTCCCCAGAGGTAAAAGTACATAGGCGTTAGGTCCGGTGACCTGGCCAGCCAACAGTTGGGTCCTTGTTGGCTATCCAATTATTGCCAAAATTTGCAGCCAAAAAATTGATGATAATTGCAGTGTTGTGAGGTGAAGCCCCGCCCCGCCTTGCTGAAAATATATTTTCCTAGCTCTATTAGCAGCAATTCATCAACAAGGGGTTCGATTTCTAAATACCTCTGAGATGTGAGACTGCCATTATAAATTAACTGGCCAATAATTCTACCACTAGAAACACCTGTCCATACACTGAATCCAAATCTTCTTTGACTTCCCTGCTCCACAATAGAATGAGGATTTTGTTGTGCCCAAGTATAAGAATTGTAGCTGTTGAAAATGCCGGCACTGTTTACATAAGCTTCGTCTGTCCAAATACAATTTAACGAAAAATCAAGCACTTGGTTACAATTTAAAGGAACCACTGGCAAAAATCCATGGTGCGTTCAAAATCTCTTGGTCTGAGTTTATGAACATTTCTGGTCCGGTATGGCTTGAATTTGTGCTTTTTCAAAATCCGCCTAACGTTAGTTCTTGGAAGGCCTGTTGATATTTTTAAATTTCGCGTTGACGTTTCGGGGTTATTTGCAACAGCTCCTAAAACGACTATTTCTTTCAACTCCCTATCTCTATTTGATGCATATAATTTTGGAATTTTGTTTTCAAATTGACCACCATCAATTAGGTTGTGTCACAATCTTGCGAAAATGTGTCTAAAAGGGTGTTTTCTCTCTGGATACTTCTCTGGTACAAATTGCTTGCTGCCTCTGCATTTTTCCCGGTTTGTATAAAACAGACTATCATATCCCATTTTTCATAATTATCATACTACATTGCAATAGGCTTTTTCATTTAGATGACAAATGACTAACTTTGTTTACCTGTCAGACCCAACGGCATTGACAGCGATTTTTTTTTAAGGAAATAAAATATTTCCGAGTTTTCCTATGGATAGTTGACTTGAATTTACATGGAGAAGAAAACTCACCATTAGAAAATATTCGTGTACATTATTTTATCTACGAATGAATGGTTTTTGGCGGTATAAGATAGGTAATAAGTACTTAACCTACAAAGAAAGTTACGAACGCCAATGTATGCAGGTGCATTTGTCATGAAGTTGACTGTTGACATAATGTGAAAATACCGCTAATTTCGAACTAAGCCAATCTCACATTGTTATTTCAAAACTAACCAATGGCTATTCACTTTCCCAATAGCCAATCAGCCTTTGGGTCTCAAAACGAGCGCATGCGCCTTGAAAAATAATCTAAATGAAAAGGCCTATTGTGTTTGAAAAATGAACAAAAACCACGAATTGGGGAGCGTCTTTTCTGCTTAAATCAAAATTTGACAGCTACCAGTAAACATTTGCATTCTGTTTTATCGCCGCGTCGCCCAAAGCCTACTTGTTCACAGTGTGCGTTTTAAAGTCTACATAAAAAAAACCTAAAAGCTCTGCATTTCAAAGGTGACTCTAGCAAAACATCAGGTGTGCTACATTTTTGGAATGATTATTTCAAGTTCTATTGAAATATGCAGAAATATACAGGTTACTCAATTGAAAAAATTATTTTTCCATTAATAACTATTGATATATGATATGAAAAAATAAATTAGTTGAATCATTGAATTCTGCGTAAAATAGTGCTCTGGAAATGTTTTCATAGAAGCAAAGAATTTTTGACAGGAAAAAAGTTACAGCAACTTTTTGAAAATGCACATTTTCGAAAAACATGCTTTAACTCAGCATTAAGTTTGTCATAAAAATTAACCCTCAGACACAGCCATCAGTTTTCATCTAGTTTACAATCACTTTCCTCAAGCACTGAAATTGCTAACCGAGCGAAAATTCAAAATAGAACTCAAAAATATATTGCATAGTCATGTTTTATATAACTTTGATGAGTTCTTCAAATTTAATATTCGATACATACCTCTTGGCTTATATTACAATGCCTATGTTGTACTAATGAAAACTATCCACAACAGGTCATTATTTCAATATACTCACATACAAACTATTTACCTTCCCTACGCCTCTGGCAGTTCAAGGCCGTACCCAGGGGGGGCCGAACCCCCCGAAATATGTATAATATATCTGGAATAAGGTGAAAAAAAAAGTGTGCGTAATAAAATTTGGAAAAATGTACATTGCATTATTTACTTCAGAACCAAACCCCCCCGAAATTTTCTCTGGGTACGGCTTTGACCAGTAGGTATGTACAAATTAATTTATGCTTTACTCTATATTGATGTACATTTAACGTGTATCTTCTGGGAAATAAATGCCTGTCTGTCTGTCTGTCTATTACAATACGATTGCTTATAATATTGAATTATATTGGTAAAACTAGTGGCGACTTTGGTGTTCCATTCGGAAACTTGTATACATAAATTGAACTCAATGCAAAAATATGGAGGATTTAATATACAATAGAAAAATCAACATATCACAGTATATTTATGAATTATCTTCTATTTCTACAGGAGGAGGCATGATAAGATGTTGGTACACAGGAATCTGAAAAAAGAAATAATAATATATTTCCAAAAGATAGAGTTAGGAAAAAAAATCCATTGATATGAAGAAATTCTCTCAAAGAGATAAATGTTCGGTCCAATTAATTTCGAAAAATATTGACATTGTATGCATTTTTGTCCGGAACATCGAACATGCCTAATACAATATAACGATTTTGAATTTTCACAGTTTATTCTGAGATATAGGCAACTCCCTTAGGACGTACTTCCTTGATATGTACTAGGATATTTTGGGTTATCATATCTAGGTACTATGCCCTAGAAACTGGTGTTCAACTCAATGTAAATATTAGCAGAACAGTGCTAGTTCCATTTACAAGGAGGCGAATGGAACTCGCTAACATTTTTCAAGGAAATTGTTTGTATAAACTCTGTTGTCAATATACAGTGCTTCTCAAAAGTCCCCTCCCTCCCCTCTTATTTTTGGAACGATTATACATAAACAAGTGAAATTTGGGAACTGAATATTAAAGATTGTAAACTTCCCTACTAGTAGTGATAGATGACGAAATCGTCAAAGATGACGCCACAAGGCCATTGTGACCAATAATTTTAAATGGAACCCTAGGGCAAGCGACACCTCTTTTAAACGTTATCGAAAAAATCTATTCAATGATACTAATTTTGTTTGTGTTTATGGCAGTTTTAATGGCTCATTAGTAAACATTAAAATTTAAATTCCATTAAGTATGATACTAATTGCAGATTTAAGAATCGGTATCTACCTAAAGAAATTGCTCGAAGTGACCTCCATTTACATCCTGACAGTGAAATATCCTATTTTAAAACTCTTCTCGTACTTTTGCAAATGTGTCTGCGGAAACAGCCTCACATTCTGCAACAATACGTTGTTTTAAAACGTCAATATTGTCAGGTTCATTGGCGTAAACCTTCGATTGAAGGTACCCCCACAGAAAAAAATCCAAATGGAATGGTCAGCTCGATCACCGGACCTCACCGGTGATCGAGCTGGCAATTCCGTTGAACCTCGTCGTCCAATCCATCTACCACGATACTCCTCATCCAAATACCGTCTTACTGCACCGTAATAGTGTGGAGGAGCACCATCCTGTTGGTATGTTATTTCCAAATTGCCGAATTCATCTGAATTATCTTCCAAAATTTCAAGGATCAACGATTCTATTGCGTTTTGCAACAGCTCCAGATAAACCTCACCAGTTAAATTAGTATTCAAAAAAGAGGCCCAACGATGTGTTTTCCCAGGATACCTGCCCAAACATACACCTTCTGGGGAAATTGGGTATGTGTTTCACGAAACAGGTGAGGATTTGCGTCACTCCAATACCTCACATTCTGTGTATTTACATTTCCATTTAGATAGAAAGTACTTTCGTCACTACAACAAATTGTTTTGACATAGTCTGGCTGTTGGTTAATTTTAGTTTCCATATTTTCACAAAATTCTAGTCTTCGGTCTGGGTCGTCGTCGGAGAGTTGATGAACCATTTTTAATTTGTATGGATGAAATTTGTTTTTTTTCAACACCCTGTGTACTGTACTTTGACTGACTTCACAGGTAGATGCAACGTGAGTTGTTGAAGAAGTAGGATTAACTATTACTTCTGCCAGTATATCAATTTTTTTCTCATCAGAAGTTTGTGGTCTGCCAGATCGTTTCGCATCATTAATACTACCCGTTGTTTCAAACTTACGAAGAAGCTCCCTCAAATAAGTCCTCGAAACGGGGCGATCGGGAAACATCTCATTAAAAATGTGTTCTGCTGCATGAATATTTTGTCCAGTTTCACCAAGAATTAGGATCGCTGCTACTTTATCACCTTAAGCACGTACCATTTCGCTTCTTGAAGCACTTAAACGTTCGGCTCACAACAGTTTAACAAATTATTAAAATGTACAAAAATATTAAAAGTACCAAAAGCTGCTAAAACAGTTAAACGTTCGATCAACAATACACAAATTATTAAATGTAAAAAAACTTGGACAATTACAAAAACGTCGAATTAGGGAGACTAACAAAAACGTCAGCTTATTTGACAAATATCCAGAGAGATTTGAAATTTTAGTATTAACTGATTTAATTCATCACAACTTTGCGTTTTTCAAAAGCGAGTTGCCAAAACTGCCATAAACACAAACAAAATTAGTATCATTGAATAGGTTTTTTCGATACCTTTTAAAAGAGGTGTCGCTTGCCGTAGGGTTCCATTTGAAATTATTGGTCACAATGGCCTTGTGACGTCATCTTCGACGATTTCGTCATCAATCATCACTAGTAGGGAAGTTTACAACCTTTAATATTCAGTTTCCAAATTTCACTTGTTTATGTATAATCGTTCCAAAAATAAGAGGGGGGAGGGGACTTTTGAGAAGCACTGTATAAGCTATAGTAGGTTTTATAATCATTATCGAAAAAAAAAAATTGGAACATAAATTAATGGTCAAGAGAAAATGGGACTATTAAATAAACTATACTAGGCATTGTTATTATTTCTGAAAAAATTAACATATGAAAAAAAAACATAAAAAGAGAAGGAAATACTCACATAAGGTAAGGCTGAGTCAAATTCGATATTTTTGGACTTTGTGGTTCTCTCCGGGATCGCATAATAATTTCCAAGGATTGGGGTTTGTAACGTATTACCGTAAATCTTATTCTGGTCTATGTGGATCAAGTCCTTCTCTGCTTGTTTTTGCAACTGCTTATTTGTCAGTCTCTTTGAGCATGCCCCACCAGAAAGAACCTATAATAAATAAAAATAATAAAGAAAACATTTTTAAAGATTTTGTATCCGCGGCAAGCTTCCGAATCTGTTACTCACAGAATAACCTAGATCAAACAATGAAACACACTATTTTTTTCTTTTTAGTGCATTTGTATAAGAGCTTGTCTTAAACATGTTTTTTTATAATTTTTATTTTTAACTTTTTAGTTTTTTTTTTATTAACAACTAATAAATATTTTTTATTTTTTAAAATTTATGATGTTAAATAACTAGGTAAGTAATTTCTATTCAATTTATTTTTGAAATCATTATCTCCGACCCCGAAAACCCTTAGATACCAATTTTGAATAGAATCGGACCATAATCACAAAAATTGTCCGCCATTTTGTTCTTTCCTAACAAATTTCAAGCCAAATTCCTAATGCTTTGTCACCGGAATTATGTACACCTGCCAAATTTCAAATCAATCGGACGATTAGAAATGGAATAATTTATTATAATAGTTTACCTAAAAAAATTAAAAATAATAATATCATTAAATTCAAAAATGAACTAAAGAAATACATTTTGTTAACTATTCCTTCATGATTCATGTTTTATGATTTATATCAACTGTAAAAATACTTTTTTATATTCAGCGCTTGTTACTGATTTAACTGCTATAAATCTTTTGACTGTTATTTGATATTAAGTTTCATTTTATCTCTGTCCCTCCATAAACATGTATGTTTCTTGGGATGAGTAAACGTTATTATTATCATTATTAGAAAGATTTGATTACAGACAGACACACAGACAGTCAGACAGTGGGACAGGTGAAACTAAAAATAAAAGTTTCTTGACACGTTTTTTTGGGTTACCTTCCACAGTCTGAAAATGGAAATTTAATCAGGAAAATCTATACAAGTGTAGGAAGGGTAAACAAATTAGTTCACCCCGATAAGTTACTGCGTTCACCAAATTATATTCCCTATAGGAAAATGATTCAATTTGTCAGTAACTTGTCGTTCCCTGAATATGCCTATGAAAAATAGTAAAAATTCAAAACATACTTCTTTATATAGTTTTTGATTGCCTATTTTTTATAGGCATATTCAGGGAACGACAAGTTACTGACAAATTGAATCATTTTTCTATAGGAAATATAATTTGGTGAACGCAGTAACTTATCGGAGTGAACTAATTCGTTTACCCTTTCCACACTTGTATAGATTTTCCCGATTATATTTTTATTTTCAGAATGTGGAAGGTTACCCAAAGAAACGTGTCAAGAAACGTTGTTCCTCCACAAAAAATCACATTCGTTCAATAAAAATAAAAGCTTGTAAAAAAAATATTCGACCCCAAAAACCCCCTCATACCAATTTTGAATAGAATCGGACCATAATCACAAAACTCGTCCGACATTTTGGAGCCGCCAAGTTCAATTTTTGAAGTTTGACAAAAAAATCATAAAGTTCCATTTTTGAAGTTTGACAAAAAATCATAATCTCCGACCCCGAAAACCCCTAAATACCAATTTTGAATAGAATCGGACCATAATCACAGAAATTGTTTGCCATATTGAAGCCGCCAAGTTGTTTTTTTTCCTAAAAAAAATTCATAATGCATTGTCACCGGAATTATGTATACCTGCCAAATTTCAAATGAATCGGACGATTAGAAGTGGGTCAACTTTAACTTGCAAAATTTGATTACAGACACACACACATACACTCACACAGACAGACAGTCAACCCTCCATTTTCAACCCCAGACCCCCTACAGCCCCCCCAAAGTAAACTTTCATCTTCAAAGCGTTTCCTTTCACTGCCCACTCCTTTCTACAACCGAATCCTACATTCTACCCCACCACACCTCGCCCCCCCCCACCCTCACCCCCACCCAACCCTTCATTAACGCCCCATTACACACTTTCAAGGTTAAAAATTCTGAGGGAGGGGTGTGCTTAATGTATACATATATATATATATATATAATAAAAGCTTCAAAATATTGAAATGAAACAATTGAAGAATTTCTAACCTTGAAAGTGTGTAATGGGACGTTAATGAAGGGTTGGGTGGGGGTGTGGGGGTGAGGGCGAGGTGTGGTGAGCGTAGAATGTAGGATTTGGTTGGAGAAAGGGGTGGGCAGTGAAAGGAAACGCTTTGAAGATGATTTGAAATATTGCATTAACACACCGGAAAGTGTACTTCGGGGGGCTGTAGGGGGTCTGGGGTTGAAAATGGAGGGTTGTGCCCATTGAGACTTTTGATCAGCATACCGAATACTATCTTTTTGCAGAGTTTCAGCAAATTTAGCCGAGAGCCATTTTCCATAAGGATTTTGCGGGGTCCTTTATGTATTTTAAAATCCAAATACTTCCTCCTAGTTGAAGAAAATTGATATGGAAAATTTCACGTTGACCCCAGGAACGAGGTCGACGGAATATTTTTGTAATCAACTCGTATATTAAAATGGCGATTAATGATCTCGAACATTAACACGCTCGCCTCGCTCTCTCGTTAAAATATATCGATCATTAATCGCCACCATTAATACACTAGCTGATTAAATAACTATTGATAATCAAATTAATGAAGAAAAAAACTCTGCAATTCAAATCAGCCTACTAGATATTTATTCTGCTAAGTAAATTTGAGTTCGGATGCAGAGTAGATGGATACTCCTTTCCAAAATGTTTATTGGAATCCATTTGTTTTGATTTTTGGTGAATTTACTAAGAATAATTAAAAAACTAAGAAAAATAGGTTGATTATTTTCAGATCACATAATGATATATTTCAAGAAGAATTCCAATGCAAGAATATTTTTTGAATCCTTCAAGAAAAGGTCAAACATTTCAATTAACATACTAGTTATTTTCAAGAAGAGTACTAATGCAAAATGGTAATTTTTTAACTCTTCAAAGTGACAGATAATGATAAAAAAAACAAAGGGTATTCATTTTTCTGTAAATCGTTCAAAGAGAGCGGATGTTTATAAAGAACATTCATTTGTATCCAATTTTCTCGTATGGCTCCGGAACCAAGAGAGCTAGACCAATTTTTTCTTTATCATATTATCGTGTTCAGCTGAGCTGTCAGAGCCGGATTAAGAGGGGGCAAACGGGGCTGCAGCCCCGGGGCCTCCACAAGAGAGGGGCCTCCACAATATGAATTTTTAGGTAAAATTTCCTAACAAATACCGAAGGATATGCAAAATTATATATAAAAAATCTAACAACGAAAGAGCAGTTCTCCCACTTTTTCCTCTAATTTTTCGTTTGAAACATTCAAAAACATGTTTCGTATTCTTGTCAAAATCCATGGTTAATATTAATCTTCGATCTGATGAATCATGTGTATATGCGAGAAACAATCACCAAGTAAAACATCATACTATTATATAAAATATTATATCGTATCGAAATTAGCTGTAAAAACAAAAATAATTGAATTTAAAAAAAATATAGATTTTTTTTATTAAATGAAGTATTTTCTGTCGATGTATTCTTCGAATGACACAAGCGATCTAGATACACAATGAAATTCAATAATCATAAGCAAAATAAAATAATATTTCAATTTATGAATATGATTGCATCAAATTATTTATAAGAGCCCTGTGCGCATTCCATGATAGAACAAAAGTTCAAATTCTGTTGACTATTTTTCTGCCGATTCTACAAACACTTTGCCCGTCTATACCTATTTTTCCTATTTATTGGCGTTGACAAGTGGCGCGCTTGTAACAGAGAAATCCCCGAAATCTGAAAGTGTGAGTCTAAGAGAAAGATGACATTCCGCAACAAATGTAAATCTTTCTGAAAAGGACTATCTATCTATCTAAGATGTTCTACTATCACATTCTTGAAAACCAAAATTTCAGAGCTACATTCTCAAACATTGAAATTACAGTGATTATTTTTTGACATTGCTAGAAACCAATGGAAACGTTCAATTCAAATAATTCATATACGTTTTGGCCAATCAATAGTGGGAATATTCTACCTAGAAAATTGTCGCGGGAATAATTTGAGGTATTTTGTTTTTATTGTCTGACAACCTACATTTTTAATTTGACGTCTGTCATCAATTCGCATGAAAAGTGTGAAATGAATCAAATCCGGTTTAGTACATTATATAATTTTGCAAGGAAATGTGTTTATGATCGTGACATCAAAAAATAATTTAAAGAATACCACACGAGAGTTCGATATAGTAGAAAATAATTATCTAGATTTCTTTCTCAAACTTGTTGGCAATAGCCACTCGAGCCAGTTGATATCTCTTGTCTATTGCCTGGCAACAAGTTTTCGAAAATCTGTCGAATTATTTTCATTCTCTTGTGATATTACAACTGAGAATGTGATGATGTCAAATTGCACTAAAAAGCGCTCATTTTCCAAAATGAAAAAAATAGGCGAATTACGATGAGACAAAGCCGCCTATCAAAGTTATCCCTTCTTAGCATTGAGAATGATTTTCTCCGGATGCTGGATTTGACCGAAATGATCAATGATTTTTCGTCGAAAAAAGCTCGCAAGACTCCGTTCGTTTACGCTGTAATTTAATTTATTTCTTGTATTTTATTATACCTACATATGCTCGTGTCGAAATAATTTGATTTGTTCCGCAATAAATAAAAAAAAACTTGTTCTGAAAAATAATTAGGAGCCTCCACTCCTTTGTTGGCCCAGGGCCTCCACACCTTTTAATCCGGCCCTGTATGCTGTTATGTCTCTAGCTTTTTCTGTTCGGATATTTTCTCTAGGAGAGCTATGACTTTGTTTACCCTAAACGTGGTCGAGCTCGCCACCCTCTTGATATCAGGAGGAACCGAGAAATCGAATTCTTCTGGATCAACAGGCCTGTCGTTTGGAATTATTTTCCACGGCTTGAATGTCCCAATTGTCTGTAAGTATTGCCCACCTAAGGTCCACATCCTCGCACTGTAGTCCGCACTGCAGCTGAAAAATCAATGAATATTTCGTTAATGTTTGTATCTCAGTAAAAAGAAACGATTATGTTGATTGAGTATTTGACGCAAATATTTTCGAATATTAATAGATCAATTCGTTTATCAGAAATGATTCTTTTTTGAGATGTACACGAATGAAAGTTTTCTCCGAAATCAGCTCGTAACCATAAAGTTATTGAACCTACTTCGTATTGCATTTGATTTTTGATATCTTCTATATTTTTTTCCTAATAAATCTCCTTGCGAAATAGGTCCAAGGATTGATCCCTGTGGTACACCACAAAATATATTTTCTGTGGTGAATTTTGTGTTTCCCATATATGTTTACCAATTGCTTTCCATCTAAACCGAGAACACACATTTACTCTTATGCCTATTTCACCCATTTTTAAGGATAAATTCAAAGTTAACATTATCGAATGCTTTTCGTAATTCCAGCTAAATATCAGTAATAACATCCAGTGTTGCACATCCTGTATCACTAGATTTCTGAAAGCCACACTGGCCATCAAAAGAAATTTAATTTTTACCAAGTTATTCCATGATCTTTCATACATCACTTTTTCTAGAATCTCTGGATAAAATTGGAAGCAGCGAAATCGGCCTATAGTTGCTCATGAAATTTGTTTCTCCAAGTTTGTAGACTGGCAATAGTTGGGAAATCTTCACCAATTGCACAAATATGGAGAAAAGCCCACACATTTCAAGAGGAAAAGGAATCTCAAACGAAAAACTTGCTTTTCCATTTTCTAATTCAGCCTTGATGGTATAATCTCTGGATCTACGTAAAGGTTTTGACACTGTTAATCATAAAATTTTATTGAAAAAATTATATGAAATAGGAATTCGTGGAGTGGTTCATAACTGGTTTGAAAATTATTTATATGGTAGGAAACAATATGTTAATCTTGGAGATTATAATGGTTCTTTTAGAGATATATCTTGTGGGGTACCTCAAGGATCTATATTAGGACCATTACTCTTTCTAATTTATATAAATTCGGCTTCAAAATTGAAATCAAGCGGATCATTAAAATTATTTGCAGATGATACTACATTAATTTACAATAGTTATGACATGGATTCCATCAAATTTCATATGAAAAACGATTTGAAAATAATTTCACATTGGCTAGATGTGCATAAGCTCACATTAAATATTGAAAGATCTTCGTTTATGTTTATAACTAAAACCAAACTTACAAATGTTCAAAATCATACAATTAAATTCGGCGCTAATAATCTCAAATATTCCACTACAATTAAATTCCTTGGACTATATTTAGATAAAACTCTTTCTTTCAGTGAACATATAGAAAATTTAAGACGTCACCTATCACCTATGGTTGGAATTATATTCAGGATTCGAGACTATCTTCCTTTGAAATATTTAAAAAACATTTATTTTTGTCTTTTTTATTCAAAATTACAATACCTTATATCAGTCTAGGGAACTGCAAATCAAAAAATCATAAAACCATTGCAAGTAATACAAAACAGAATAATAAAATGTATATTCAGATACCAGTACCTCGAACCATCAGTAAACTTATATAAACCCAATGAATTACTCAATATTGGAAATTAATATAATTTCAAAATCTGCTGTTTAATGCACTCTATAAAAAATTCTGCTCAACATTCTAACCTTACATTCACACAAATTGATTATATCCATGACTATAATACTTGTCAGTGAAAAATGTATGTACTATTCCGATAAAATCAAACTTTGGTCGGAAGTCAATATTTTATCAAGGTATAATGACATACAATTTAATTCCTGATCACTTGAAAAATATGCGTTTTGATAGCCTTTTCAAGACTCATTTGAAAAAATATTGGTCTCTCGATAATTTATTCATTTTATTGTGCAAAACATAATATACGAAATTATAATAAGAGAAATACAACCTATTTTATTTATCCCATATGATAAAATAATTCATACACTTGTTTAAAAATATATGTTATTTATTTTGTATTATTGTATGCCTAATATAAATAATTGTATCATTTCTTGGGATGAATAAAGTTGTTATTATTATTATGATTATAGAATTCTAGTCCTTCTATGTTTTGTGTGATTCAAATGTGATATTTTATGGTTTGTGTTCTATTTTGTTGCATACATGAGTGCTGTCTTCAGAAAAAATGTATTATTTTATAGATTCTTAAATTTATACATTGCTAAAAGGGAAACATTCTCAATTGAATATTGATAGAAAGATTTTTTTGTGAATTGAAAAATCCAAAAAAATCTTTCTATCAATATTCAATTGAGAATGTTTCCCTTTTCAACATGAATACCCCACAAGAGGTTATCTTGACGATGGAAGATAGTGACTAAAGTTTATCTTTCAGTCGCAGATAATTCCACATCTGATTTTATGAACATCCTGTTTATATTTTCAACAAATCAATTTATACATTGCCTTGTCAAGATTTGGACATCGCCGACAAAATGTTTTCATTTCAGACAATAAAGTTTACCTATCTGAGGACTCTTTTTTTATTACAAGCTTTTATTTAACTTTACATTTTCATGTATGTATCTATGTATGTTTTGTACAAATGTTGGAAGTGAATTCTGACCCACTTCCAGTCTTCCTATTACCTTGAAATTTAGCAGGTGTTCATAATCCCGGTGACAATACATTATGAAATTTTGTTAGAGGAAAAACAAAACGGCGGCTCCAAGATGACGTACGAGATTTGTATTTATGGACCGATTCGATTCAAAATTGATATGTGGGGGTTTTCGGCGTCGAAGATTAAGAACTTTCTGTCAAAGTTCATAAAATTAAAATGGCGGCTCCAAGATGGTGGACCATATCTGTGATTATGGTCCGATTTCATTCAAAATTGATATGTGGGGGTTTTCGGCGTCGAAGATTAAGAACTTTCTGTCAAAGTTCATAAAATTAAAATGGCGGCTCCAAGATGGTGAACGAGTTTTATGATTATGGACCGTTTCGATTCAAAATTGGTATGTCGGGATTTTTGGGGTCGGAGATTATGAATGTAGTCGAAGATTATTGATTTTTTGTCAAAATTCATGAATTGAAGATGATCTCCTCATTGAAGAACTAGATAGCTCAAAACTTACAGGAAAAAAGTCTCATAATAACGACGCTTTACAAAAATGCAAAGATTAATGCGTACGTACTAACTGAAAAGCACAAGATGAAATAATTAATGAAAAACCTTTTTGAAGACACGCTTTTATTCAAATGCGCTAAAAAGTAAAAAAATAATGACTTTGGATGTGTGACGCAGGTTATTCCGTGAGCTACAGATTCAAAAGCTTGTCACCTTTGTATTCTAACTGAAAACTTGAATCTGTAACTCACAGAATAACCTAAGTCACACATACAAAGCAATTATTGGAACGAAGTTCCTTATCGCGCGTTGCGAAAGGGGGCTAGACGGAATAAATTAAGACCAAAAGTTGTAACGACACTTTTTGCTGTAGTTGTAAGCCGTGCGGCGTGCGCGTGTTTCTCTGTCTGTCTCTCTCTCTCTCTCATAGAAAGCAAGCCAGTTATTTTCGTTTCGTCTTTCTATTTCGCATTGAACAGTGTGGTGTCGCGACGATTATTTTTGTTGAGTGTATACAGGTTTTTTGTACATAATAAATAATAATAAAAAATAATAACAATAATGAATCCTGGCAGTGTTTCTGCACAAGTTCCGGATATTGCTGATGGAGTTAGGTAAGTAGAGATTTTATACAGACAATAATAAATGCTTATGTATTTTTAGCAAGTACGCATTATAACCTCTCTTTACTATTGTGCTAACCAAGTCATACGCGTTATAATCTCCCCATTATTGTGTGTTTAGCAAGTGTACGCGTCATAACTTTAATAAATTTAAAAGCAAATTATATTTTGATATTACAATATCAATGCGTATGTACTAAAATTGAGCCTACTGATTAAGTTTATATTACATTATATTTGTTAATAATAAAAAAAATATTATTATAACTTAAAAAAAAATTATTACAATTCCTTCACTATTTAATCGAAAGGAACTTCGTTCCATCCGGGTGTCCCTTGACACCTCTCAACTTTTTTTTTACTTTTTAGCGCATTTGAATAAAAGCTTGTCTTTGAAAGGTTTTTTATAAAAATAGTTGAACTCACCTTACGATTATCTGACACTCGTCGATGTACGTCAGTCCAGAGACCGGCATGAAATGCCCCTTGAAACTATTCAAAAGTATTGGCTCCTTCTGATTAGCTATCATCCTGCGAGCTCTTCCTACAAATCTGTCACCCCACATGAATGGGAACATGAGTCTGTATTTCGGCATGCAAATATGTATTTTATCCTGTGCCGGAACGCAGAAGTTTATCAGGAGCCAGGTTTTTATGTAACCGACAGTAGTGCCTGAAAATCGAATCGCTCTGGAATATTCAATATACTATAAATAAATACAATATAAAAACACTTTTATAGATATTAAAAGTAAATAAAAAAAAAATCTAGATTATGAAATTATTCAATTCTACATTTATAAAAAATCGCCATTCAATCGTGACTTTTAATTCCTAATAACTGATTACCAAATGTTTCAATGAATATATGTTATTTTATATGTATATACGTGATTTAATGTAAAATTTCATTAAGGTTCTTCAATAACCATAAAATTTAAGGGGTGTCGGTAAAAACCATAGAATTGTAATTATAATATACTGACTAGAATGCGTTTCAAGCTGCGCGAAATGTCCCATGCATGGTGGCCGCCATTGTTGTTTATGTCCTCCTCGCAGTAGCGGAACAATTTCAGTGGCATTGCTTGTAATGGAAAATAGGGTATATCATAATAAAACGTTTTTTTTTTAAATGATGCATCAATGGTACAGAGAATTGTGAATATAAATGTTATATACCTATGTGAAAAATGTTTACTCTTCCACCCATCTATTATATGAAGATATATGAGACATGTTTTACATATCCTTATAATTGAATAGGTATTTCTATCAAGATTTTTTATTGCACCATTACATCAATATTTGAAAAAGGAGTAAGTTATAAGGTCACATTTGATGTGGGTGCCAGATCATAGGGGGTTCAGAGATAACAAAGAAACAGATTGCCTCGCCAAAGAATAACAAACACACAATTTCCTGACTCAGAAACCTTCTGTGGAATCTCTTAAGTCCATAAGAGAGAAGAGTTTCGAGGCTGGGAAAGATGAAATGAAATCTCACTGGAATAAAGTGCCAGGATAAAGACAATAATAAGCGGAAAGGCTAGTGAGCCTATCGCCAAAAAAAGTTAAACAGCTTCTCGAGTTGGACAAGAAATACTTGAAATTGGTAACGGGACTCTCACTGGACACTGCCCTCCGGGGTATATTTTTAACATTGTATTTATTCAAGCGACGAAACCAAAAAAATTAAATATACACGTCGACTATAGAACCTCTTTCTTTTTGGTTTCGTCGGTTAAAAAGTAGGAGGTTCTCCAGTCAACGCGTATATTTTTTTTATGTATGACAACGCATAACTTTTTACAGAGGAGTCCGATTCCGATGATTCTTTTTTCATTGGATAGGACATACTCCGAAGTTGGTCCAATTTAATTAGAAAAAAAATCCACTCCTAAGGGTAGCAAAATGGAAAATATTTATCGTTCACCCTCTGAATTTTGATCCGTTAACCGATTCTATCAGGCATAACTTTGTACTGGGTTTTCCGATTTGGATGTTTTTTTTTATTACCAAGGGTATACCTCATAGTTGATCATATCTGGGTTCGGAATGAATTAATCCACCCCTATGGGTAGAAAAATAGAGAATGATTGATTTTTCACTTGTGAACATTGGCACACATATGTAGTTGACATTGACAGATCGCTATTGTCATTATTTTTCTTCTCCTACATCCGTCACAATAATAACATTCTATGGAAGGATGGAATTATATACAAAGTGATGAAATGAACTTACCAGAACTATCA
Organism: Gonioctena quinquepunctata; assembly: GCA_018342105.1. Taxonomy (NCBI): domain Eukaryota; kingdom Metazoa; phylum Arthropoda; class Insecta; order Coleoptera; family Chrysomelidae; genus Gonioctena; species Gonioctena quinquepunctata. Next base: position 31,038 of record JAFIRS010005321.1, on the reverse strand, counting down.
AAAATAATTTATATTATATAACGATAAATGGTTGAAGTAGATAATCGTATTATTTAACTGTTATTAGTTGCAGTAAGGTGGGTAAGTAAGTATTTTGGAATTGATCAAAAGTTAAGTAGGTAGTTATTAGTATATTTCATCCACAAAAAATTGAAAAATAAAAACTTGTTAACAAAAAATGAAACAGACGAAAAACGGAACTGAATATCAAAAAATAAAATAAACTTCCTTAGTCTTGAAAACTAAGCTCCTAAACTAATGTAAGTAACTAATTTCGAGTCGGCGCCAAACGAATAATCAACGAAGATCATTAAATTACTTCAAAAAAATTATCAGAATGTCACCGTGCATCTCGATGCCATCATTTTACGCTTTACCTAGCTTGTTTGTTTGGCGTCGCCTCAAAATTAGTTACTTACATTAGTTTAGGAGCTTAGTTATTGGGACTAAGGAGGTTTATTTCATTTTTTGCTTTCCAGTTCCGTTTTTCGTCGGTTTATATTTTTTTTTAAGTTTTTATATTAGTGATCTTTGCCTCTCGACTATACCGTATATTTTCATTGATTGAGAATATTTTTTGCCATTTGTTTAATTCTGTATTGTTGACGCTTCAAAATGTATCATACTAAAAGTTTTTTGAAAATGCCTTTTTCTGAAAGGGAAAGGATTGAAATTTTAATTATGGTTGGTGTTGGCGATATGATGCGGAATCAACAAGAGGTATGCAGATTATTCCATGAAATGCACCCAGATAGTGAACCTATTTCACAATCTATTGTAAGCAGAATAGAGCGAAAATACAGAGAATTAGGATACGTGAAGGATGCACCAAACCAAGGTAGACCTACAGTTAATGAAAATAATCAACAAGACGAGACGTAATTTTGTCGGCATCTGGATTACTTACAAAATACATTAATTCCTGATTTGACCCAGCTTTTTCCTGATATTCAAATAGCCAATAATTTAGACCGCAGAAGGCGCACCGCAACATTTTGAAGCAACTTTGGTAGTGTATCCAATTGCTGCATAACTACGTAATTTTATGTAATAATTCTTAATACGTTTATTCTTCATTTAGTTATTTGTAAAAATACAGTATCGTTAAACTTTCTAATGAAATTTTTAAAACACCTTTTGTATTGTTGGCCACCCTCTACCAATTTGACGCAGCTTGTGATATATTTTTGGAATCAGCTCAGCAAGTTAACTCATAAATAAAAAAAATTAGGGTGTTCATTTAATAAAACCGCTGATGACGTCATCACTCGAAGGTAGATCACCCTGTAAATTGGATTATTATATGGAGAAACATTAAATTAAAATAAAAAATTGACCTATTTCGGGAATTTTTAATGATATTGTTTATTTAGCTAATAATGAATGTATGCGTTACTTTATGGACACACTGAAAAGGCGATATGTATGAATAAGCATGGCCACATATCATTACCCACTATCACAAACTAATGTAACACTTCATTATATATAACAGTTTTTAATTCATCCACAATGATCACTTTAACAAAAAAGACAACAAAGTACAAAGACACATCCAAACCGAACACAAAGAAATCAAAGAAAATTAGAATGATTTGGCATCGCTTATAAGTGCCAACCGACAACGCCGTCATGTTTTCGAATAGATGATATAAATACTACCGTCATACGTTCAGTTGATTATCTTCGTCGCACGCATGTAATATGCTTATGAAGTACTCTTCTTCATTGTTTGGTGTCCTCCTTGCCTATCGCATAAGGGTGCCACGGAATTCGGGTGCGCAGTAGACTAAGCGCGTTCTAGTCAGTATATTATAATTACAATTCTATGGTAAAAACGGGGATGCCAAACGTGGACTGAGTTCAAATATTGAAAGTGAATTTTGACCCACTTCTAGTCGTCCGATTAACTGAAATTTGACAGGTGTTCATAATTCCGGTGGCAATGCATTATGGATTTTTTTCTACAGAAAAAATAAGATGGCGGCTCCAATATGGCTTTGTGATTATGGTTCGATACTATTCAAAATTGGTAAGTACCTACGTGGGCGTTTTCGGGGACAGAGATTACGATTTTTTTTTTCAAAATTCATAAATTTAAGATAGCGCCTCCAATATGGCGACGAGTTTTGTGGTTATAGCCCGATTCCAATAAAAATTGGTATGTGGGGGTTTTGGGGGGTGGGAGATCTTGATTTTTTGTCAAAATCCATGAACTCAAGATGGCTGCTTCAAGATGGCGACGAGTTTCGTAATTATAGCCAGATTCCATTAAATATTGGTGAGTGGGGATTTTTGGGGTAGGACATCATGAATTCAAGGTGGCGACGTTTTTGTTATTATGGCCCGATTCCATTCAAAATTGGTATGTGGGTTTTTTGGGGTTAGAGATTATCAATGTTTGTCAGAATTCAATAAGATGACTGATTTCATTAATGACTAAAAATAATTGAATAAAAATGAAAAATAAAACTAATACAAGCTTTTATACAAATGAAGTAAAAAGGAAAAAATAATGTCTTCAATTGTTTGACCTATTCAGTGAGTAGCAGATTCAAAAGATTGTCGCGAATATAAAATAGGTATTCTTGCGCGGCAAGATTTTGAATCTGCTACTCACAGAATAACCTAGGTCAAACAATTCAAGAAATTGGTTTTTACTTTTCAGTGCATTTGTATAAAAGCGTGTCTTTTTTAATCATTTGTATTGCATTGCACAGGGGTTTAAAAATATTTAGACACCGGTGGGTCTGGAAACATGAAATTTTGCACAGCAGTTCCTTATATAACGTAGGTGAGCACTAAGAAAGGATTTTTTTAAAATAGGAGTTTGAAAATATACCCCAGCGAGCACAAAAACATCTCAGAGATGTTAAAAGTACGAGATTCTGAGACATTGAAATCCACTGCGATGTTCTGTTTATGCATGAATAGAACTTTTCGCCGCAGATGGCAATTTTCAGGATGTCCTTGGGATGTCACAAAATATAACTTGTCCTAAGTTTTTTTGAAAGCCTATTCATAGACACAACAGAACATTCCCAAAACATTTTGCGCACATTAAATCGCTGTGAATAAAACATTTTTAGAGATTACTTTCTGAAGCCTTTTGTTATTTTTTGGACATCTGAAAGTGTTACATTCCATATGAAATGGAGTTTTAATTTTTATACCAACAGGAATGCATCCCTTTTAGGATGTTTATTATGTAATCTTAATAGAGATTCTTCTCGAAAAAACGAACTTGACACATTTGAGTGGAACTTTTTCATTAATTTATTCTGTTAGGGAACTTTTTCATTAATTTATTCTGTTAGGATGATAGTGTTGATGTAGAAAAATAAAAATAAAGTTTTTTTAGAACTTCGAAAGCTTTTATATTTTTTAGGGTACTGAAATTAAGATTTCATCTCATGAAACAGATTCGATGTGAAATATACTAACCACCAATTTTGAAGATTGCAATATGATTAGATATGTTCTTATATATAATTCCAATTGTATCTCTAGGAAGGAAGATTTAGTTGAAATTATATTTAGAAAAATATTCATTTTCACAGTGATTCTTCAGTTGTATGCAAACCAATTTTTTTTTAATTGGAAAAGGTTTTTTTTTTTTTGTGAAATGTATAATAAAACAGGTCGTTGTTTTCAAGAATCTTCAATAATACAGTTTGAACATGTCATTACAGATTCGAACACCCTATAAAAAAAACACATTGTATCCTTTTGAGGTTATATTATGATTCTGGACTATGCCAATACATTCAATTGAAGTAATACTTACTTTATTTACTTATTCAGTGATATCAAAAATGTCTATTATATAATTGGTAATGTTCACTACACTCCAAACACTCTTCACTTTCCCCGTTTCATACTGTTAATTTTTTTTTAAACTTCAACCAACGCTTCACAGTGTTTCATGTACCATACAGTCCAGTATTGTTCTACGATGTTTATCAGGTTCACCACACTGAATAGCCAAATTGTAAAATAACGGGAATTTTGAATTGAAAGCAGAAAATGAGTGAATAGGTCATTTGGACATTGGTTTTTCTTATAATATTGGTTTCATTTGCTTATGAAAATATAAGAATAAAAATGAAATAAATAGTTGAAAGTGAGGGGTCGAAAAATATGAATTTTCTAAGATTTAATTCCCATGAAATTTTTTACTTTTTGTTGTGTGAGATGATCAAGTCGAGAACCATTACGAAACTGGACAATAAATGTATATTCAATATTTGGGTTGAACGTCTCAAGGCGAAGTATTTTATGTCTAGAAAGAACATCTATATGTTAAAATAAAATGGCATCGCCAATACCTCTCAGTAGGCATACAAAGAAACGCCACAGAAGAACAAATACAATACCTCCAACATCCTTCAAAGTCCTCTTTGGAAAGGCGTCTCAAAAAAACCATCCTCATGCCTACATTTTCAAAACATCCCAAAACCTCCCAGGTATGTTTGTGCCCAGCGGGCCTACAAGTAATAACTAATAAGGAAGGATATTTGAAAATTCATTCCTTCAGGGAGTAAAATAGGGGTTCATCAAACTGGTGGGTCTGGAGGCATGCGTTTTTTTACAGAAGTTCCTTATATAACGTAGGTGAGCACTCAGAAAGGATTTTTGAAAATTAATTCTTTAAAGGGTTTAAATAGGGAGTTGAAATTATTTAGACACGTACTTATTTAATATTTTCCCTGAAAATTATTTCGTATAATTCTATATTTTTATTGAAAAGGGAAACATTCTCAATTGAATATTGATAGAAATATTTTTATCTTTCAGTCGCAGATGATTCCACATCTGATTTTAAGAACATCCTGTTTATATTTTCAACAAATCAATCTATATTTTTAGTTGTAGAATATCATAGTTGTTTTGACCGATGGAAAATCCCATACGAAAATTATCTGTCCAAATGTACCCCACCTTCCCTAATTCGGTTCAACTTCTCTACATCTCATCGGCTCTTACCTGTGAAGAGAAACTCATTATTTTCGTCCGTAGCCATCGCAATCACATAATCTCCAGCCTTATGAATGGCAGAAAATGAGGTGATGAATCCTCCCGAGGCATGGTGATTCCAGACTTGGATAACGCCGTTTTCCAGCGCCACCATAAGGGTTCCCACGCCCGGATCGCTACTTCTTGTATTCAAGAATAACATGCAATGGATGGCGGGTCTTCTCAGGTGGAAGACTTCGTCGGGCACCGTTACTGTCGAAACTCTTCTGTCCTTACTGAAGGAGTGTTTTCCCGGACCTGGAGGACAATAATAATGCACGACTTCATTGATACGAAAAGGTAAAGTGTATAGTGAGAAAATCGCGTACAGTAAGTAACACGTTAGTGAGAGCTCCCAGTTAAAGTACAAATAACTCTATTAACAAATAATTGTAATCTATAAAACTGATCCAGGATAATCCGATATACTCACATGAAAAACCCTTTAGATTCAAAGATGTCACAAGTTATGAAAGACATTAAATCTATATTAGGATGCCTAAAAACCCTGGTGTATTCACTGATTCGATTTTGTTTAGAATTTTTGGGGGACAACAAATGAAAAACGTTAAATTCTGCTTAGAACTTCATTAGTAGATGGCGGGGTTAAATAATTTTTGTTGTTTGTGTTACGCAAAATGACAAACTTCAAACCTTTGAAATTTTCTTTTTCTGTCAACATTGCTTCATGCAAAAAATTATGAATTGATCGTTTACAAAAATTATAGTCTACGAACAAGATCCCGCTCAGAACAGTTGGCGCGAAAATGAGATGGAATCCTCGAAACTTACTACAATGTTTACATCTGTCTGTCATAAATCAGATTTTTCTTCAGGTCTACCTGGCGATTTTTTCGAAGTGATTTCTTCTCAAATGGCCTTTTTGAGATCATGGAAACTTCCACGAAGGAATGAGAAAGGGTAGTAGAGTGGACTGATGTCTCTAGATGATGAATTAACTTGAAAATTGAGGGGATTGGAAAATGTCCCCGATGACATTGTTCCATTAAACTTTCCGATACAAACTATTCACTGTCCATCTCTGCCGGACTATTACCCTTCTAACAAGCTTCTGATATGAACAAAATCAGAGAGTTCATTGTAGATATTATAAAATCTGTTGATGAAGTTGAGAAATCAATGAATCCTGGTGTGTGACAGTCTAGGCTGCTTCCAGCTCTCTTAGAATGACTTCTCCGGAAAAGGTGAGCCCTACTAACAAAGGTGAGGGGAGAGAACAATAATATAAATGCCTCTCTTTAATTTTCAGTAACACCTCGCATGAGATAATCGGAGGAGGGCGACCTGAACCAAGCAGTTGTTCGGAAGAACAAGAAGGCCCACTCCCAAGATCGATAAGGCTAATTACTATGATTAGGATAATTATCACTTTTTAATAAACACATGAATTTCACAAGTAAGCGTGGACTTTTCATTCTATGAAGATATCTTGATTTTGGCTAGTGAATTCCGAACAGTGACAGAGGTTCTTTGGAAGAAAATATCCACTATATTTAGAATTTTCCAATACTTTTAGTCAGAAGATTGTCATCTCAGGGGAATTGTTTTATAAAAACGATATATAATATAAAAAATAAATATAAAAATAATAATAAAATTATTTGACTTGCTAGTTACTTGATACATTACAATCACATGTTGAAAAAAATTATTACAATGGGCAAAGGTAGTTCAGAGAAAATTCAAATTAATTTATTAATATACGAGTCATTTTACTAGTAGTGGAGTAATATTAGATTTTAGCTTCAGAAAGTTAGGAGACTATGGAAACTTTTCACTGTACATTAGTGATGATGTAAGAAACAACATATAAAAAGTTACCAAGCGTAAAGTGTGTGCTTAATTTATTATTTAACAAATAAGTTGCAAAATTACATTGTTTATTGAATATCTCCAAAAATATATGAAAAAAATTAAAAAATTATACTGGCTTTCGAAAGAATGGAAGATTTTATATGAAAAAGGTATATGAATGTTTTTTTTTAAATGAAAACTAAGCTGCAGATTTTTTTTTACGTACGAAAACGTGAGGTTGCGACACTGAAGTGCATCTCTTGAGAAGCACATAGCCCCGAGCGCGCTTCACTCAATTTGTTAAAACTTTTGATCTAATTGATAAAATTAAGCTAACAAAAATTTAAGTGAAAGAAGAAAAAAGTAGCTAATGAGATGTCTTGTTTTCAAATGCAAAGAAAAATTAATAGGAATAGTACATATATGAAGTTACGTAAAAGTAGAATTTTCTGTAAAATCAATTTAAGATCTGCCATTCTTTACATTTTATATCGGCAAACTATAAGTCGTTTGATAGAGCTTCATTAGCTCCACAACTTTTACCCGAAAAATTGGTAGCTGTAAATTATCATTAATGAAATCTACTTTTACGACTGGCCACGCCATCATTTTTTCAATGTCATATTCTGGTTCAGCGACCTCAAAAACCCATATAGCATCAATTTGGGTAAAATTTGCCCGACAAAATTGTTTTTCATTGTTTGAACAATTAATAAACAAGCAGCGCACGAATATAAGTTTATAACTTTTGTCTGCAAGCAATTTCTAAGTAATATCAAAAGGTTTTAGGAAAATCCATGGACTCCTCCAGGATTTCAAAATAATGAATGATTTTAAGCTATTTTTACTCCGCTATATGAAGGTAATTTGAGTTCTTGCGATAAGAATGTCGTGTTGTCTGCCAAAATAGTAAACAGCTCTTAATTTGTCCAAAAGCTGAGAGGTTCCTTCACTCAGATAGAATTCGAACCAATTGAAGCTTCGTCCTCTGAAGCTTATGTAACAGTCAAAAACTTTAGATATGTCGCAAAACACTTCCTTCAGACTAGTATATAGATTTTTCAGAAAGGGAAAGAGATTACATCTCCCGAACTTTTATTGGTTTGAAAGCTAAATTAAGTAATTGTATGTAATTTGCAGCACTTCATAAAATCATTATCCGCTCCATCATAAGATTTTTATCATGAGCAAACAGGGACAGAAATACATAAGTACCAACTCGGTGGAGCCGTATCAATAGAAAATTAACCATACAAAATACATTGGTACGGTTCATAATTAGAATTATTTCGGAACATATCTCGAAAATTCTATATAGCACTGACATAAGTACATGGAATAGTTTGTTCTCAAATATGTTACATCCATCGATCAACCTCAAAATATTTCACAACGAATTGACATAACCTTAAAGGCGACAAAAGCACAATCACAGAACGGATCATAGACACAAATCACAGAAATACCCTGTGTGGTCTGTAATTGCAGTTTACTGAATTATGACAAGAAACGACATCGGCGCCATCTGAAACTCTAGATAACTCCCTTTATCAAGTGGGCTGGTGTCCCCCAGTTTGTCCCAATATTTTACAGGTATAAGTGAATACACCATGGTTTTCAGACATCTTAATTTGATGATATTAGGTCTGACGTTTCAAAAATTGCTGATGAAAAATTATCAGATGCTTGTAAGATTCAGAATGTCCGTCCGAAAAAAACTTCATACGCTGGTATAACCGGTAGCAAATCCATGATTGTTATAAAACCGATGGATGTCGATCAATCAAATGATAAGACAAAATGTGATATTATGAAAAATATCAATCCGGTGGCCTATGGAGTGCGAGTATCCCAAGTGAAAAGAGTCAAAGATGCATTCTCATTGGTTGCGATAATACTGGAGGAGCTACAAGTTCTGCAAAAATTGCCAAAGAGAAACTGTCGCCTTCCTATAAGATTTCAGAAGTTAAGAAAAAATTACCAAAAATCAAAGTAGTTGACCGAGTTGAAAACTATTCTGAGGAGGTCTTGGTGAAGTATTTGAAGGGCCAGAATAATGTTATATCGGATGATTGTCATGTAAACGTGTTACGAGTATGGGGGACCAAGAAGGATGCGAATATTTATCAAGCTCTCATAGAACTAGATGCTGCAGCTTATGGACCAGTGCTCAATCGTGGAAAACTTTTTGTTAACTATGATGAATGTCATGTATATGATGCCACTGATATCAAAATTCGTTACAAATGCAGTGGTTTCAATCATAGCCAGTCAACATGTAAAAGCAACAATTTAATATGTCCAAAGTGTTCTCTTGATCATTGTTTGAGAGATTGCCAATCTGCTATTGAAAAATGTGTCAATTGTACTTCTGCCAAAATCACTGATAACCAGCATGCAGTTTGGGATAATAAGTGTCCAATTTATCAGAGAAAAATGCCATTGTTCAAGTCAGATTTATTCGTTACTGAATAGCAATCAGGAGTTATGAATGTACCTAAACAAATGTCTGTGTCAAAGTCTAACCAATTTACTTTATATTATCAAAATATCTTGCGGCATCTGAGTCTGAGTTTGATCTGATTGCCCTGAGTGAAACCTAGACTCCGACATTCTCAATAGCGAACTGATTCATGGTAACTATATTATTTTTCGTAAAGACAGAGACTTTGCCATCACTTAAAAGACAAGAGGAGGAGGTGTTTTATTGGCAACCGTTTTAGTTCATCGCTTCTTGATTTATCTTCCGTTCTTAACGTAGCGCTAATGATTGACATACTTGGTATTAAGTGATGTTGGGAAAGACGTACAACTATATTTTGAATATTTACATTCCTCCCGGTACAACCTCTGGCATGTATGAAATTATTTTTGAAGCATTATGTAATATTCCATATATAAATGACTCTCTGATAGTAACTTCATTATTGTAGGAAATTTCAATATTCCAAATTTTGTCTCCAGTACTCCAAAAGTAATAACAGTTTAGAGGAATTTTTCAACGATCGTACTATTTTATAGATAGAGGGAACTCAACTTTTTATATGATTTTAACTTCCTACTTTATATTTAATTTTAATTTTAACGTGTCTTATTAGTTCTTATTGGGCGTTTTAAATTGTGATCTTACATTTGATAGATATAAGATATCCTACTTTTTATTTAATTTTAACCTGTCTAATTGGTTTTTGTAGTGTATTTTTTGACGATTTGTGTTTTTTACAGATTAACAGTTAGTGATTCAACCATTTTAACATTTCATTCTTTTACATTATTATATTAGGTGTGTGTGTACTGTTTTATTGACCTTTTTGTCATTTTAAAGCTGACTCCACACTGTCTCCTCTGTAATAATTAAAATGATGGTAGTTATGATCTAACACATGCTTTGTCAATGAGATTATGATTCTTTCGACAATAAAGTATATTTTGATTGATTGATTGATTGATAATCTCACGAATTTCACTAGTTTCATGGGACTGAGTCAATATAATTTAATTCTCAACAAAAATAATCGTACTCTTGACTTAGTCTCCAGTAGGTCAATACTTGTTGTTTCTGAATCAAAAGAACCTCTACTCCCAGTTGATGATCATCACCCGTCCCTACTAATTGGTCTTGAGTTTGACTCCTGCAACACGAAATTCAAAACAGACTGTATGTCTACTTATAATTTCAGAAAAGCGAATTTTCCACAATTGTATCAGGACCTATTGGAAGTTGAATGGTCATCCTTGGAATCAACTGTAGATATCGACTCTGCTTGCACTCAACTATATTCCAAGCTAGAATATGTAATATAAAAAAATGTTCCCAAAAAAAAGTAACAAATTCTTCTCATCCACCATGGTTTACTGGGGAAATAATAAGGAATATAAAAGAGAAAAAGAAGCTTATGAAATCATATAAAAGATCTGGTGATCCGGATTACAATAATGAATTTAAATCTCTGAGATGCACTATCAAGAGGGACATATCAACATCTCATTCGAATTTTGTAAGAACTGCTGAACACGAATTTCAGAATAATCCAAAATCGTTTTGGTCCTATATGAATACTATGAAGAATAAATCCAGTCTCCCGAACTCAATGATATCCAATGATAATGAACTGAATCAACCCCTGGATATTTTGAATGCATTTGCGAATTTTTTCCAATTATCTTTCATAACCTCAACAATTTAAAAAGCAGACGAGGTTCCTCACAACTCACCCACTTTATCCACCCCAGTCATATCTGAAGATCTTGTTCTGAAGGCGTTGAAAAGATTCAAACCTAAAATGACAATGGGCCCTGACAGTATACCGCCTTTTTTACTTAGAGATTGTGCAATGATATTAGCAAAACCGTTGGCAGTAATTTTTAATTTATCTCTTCGAACAAATATTTTTCCCGATTCATGGAAATCTGCAAAAGTATGTCCTGTATTTAAAAAAGGAGATGTGTTATATCGAAAATTATAGGCCAATTGTTATTTTATGTAATTTTAGTAAGTTATTTGAAATGGTCCTTCATGAATTTTTATCTGCACATGTCAACTCACAAATCATTGAAAACCAGCATGGTTTTATGAGCGGACGATCTACTATCACTAATTTAGTATGTCTAACTCAATCTCTAGCTAGTACTTTGGACAGCGTTGGGCAGGTAGATGTTATATATATACAGATTTTTCGAACCATGGGTTACTGCTGAGTAAACTCTCCTGCTTTGGACTCACTACAAAACTGATCGATTTCTTCATGTCATATTTGACGAACAGAAAACTGCATGTTCAGTACTATGGGTTCAAGTCTACTGAAATATCAGCTTCATCTGGTGTTCCACAGGGATCAATTCTTGGACCTCTTTTGTTTACCATCTTCATAAATGACATCTGCCTGACCCTGCAGTCCAATCTTTCATTATATGCTGACGATTGTGAACTATAACCTAACCTAACCTAACCTTTGTTAATCATATAACTGAAACGGTCGCTAAAGCTTATAAAACTCTTGGTTTAATCATAAGAAATTCAAAATTAATGGAACAAAATGAGTCCCTGAAATTAATTTTCCATGCTTTCGTAAGGTCCAAACTGGAGTATGCATCGGTTGTCTGGAGTCCTGGATATGATATTCATGCAAATAACATTGAAAATATTCAGCGAAAATGTATCAAACACCTTTGGTATAAGACCGATGGTATTTATCCAGATAGAGGATTACCTCAATTAACACTATCAAGCAGATTTGAAATCTACTTATTGGTTTCTCGCCGTACTTTAACTGGTGTAGTTTTTCTCAATAACAAACTTGATTGTCCTCATTTACTATCTCTCATTGATATACATGTTTCTCGATTGCCAGTGAGAGACAAATCTTTCTTTTATCTCCACACACCTCCTCTTTCTAACTTACTTCGATTCTCACCCATGTATAAAATTTGTTCAGATTATATGTCTTCTCAAGATTCCTTTGATATTCTCCATTGTAAAACTGCTGATATAAAAAGAGCATTGCTGTAGAATTTATTACTGTTATACTGACTGGTAGTAGGCAAATCAGTATATAAACTTTTTTCTTCAATCACAAGAAGTTTTTTTCAGTGTATGTACTGATTTGCATATCTCTTTCCAATTGATAGTGTGAATTGTTTTGATTTGTATTCTATAGATTAATTTATACTATATCTAATGTATTTTTGTACTGTCGATTTTTCCCATCCTGTAATTGGCTTCGGCTGTTGGATGGTGTATGAATAAAATAAAAAATAAGATGAAAAAAATATACAAATAGATAGCGAAAGTGAACAACATTCATCAAAATGGTCAACACCCGAGAGATAAAAGACGGAATAAGAAATGCAGTGAGTACCGCTCTAAATACACTTTTAACACAGGACCATATCCGAAAAAGTAACAAATAGCATTGCAAAAAGTTTGGAGGATAAGCTTATCCCGCTTGAACAAAAAGTTAACGACGTCGGCGATCGTATAAATAAAATGGGAAACGAAAATAGTACAGTGATCGAGAGCTTAAAAACAGAAATCAATACACTCAAAACAGAAAATGCTAAAGCCGTCTATAAATGCGATAACATTGAACAAGACTCCAAACTAAATAACCTACGAGTTTTCAATCTCAAAGAAGCTGACCGAGGAAACGCAAAACAAGAACTAATGGCTCTCTTCAATCAAAAATTATCCGTTCGCCTGAATGAAGATGATATCATCACATGTCATAGAATAGGAGTGCGAAATGAAGGAAACAGCAAACTCCGGGCAATTTTTGTAAAATGCGAAATACAACAACAAAACAGCTTATATATAACAAAAAAAAAACTACTACAGGGAACATCGGTAGTCATAAAAGAAGATCTTACCAGTCGCAGACTGGAACTTATGAAAAAAGCAATCGAGAAACTATTAATGAGAAATGTCTGGACCGCATCAGGAAGAATATTTGTTTATAATAATGATAAAAAAATTGTAATCCGAGATGAAAATTAATAAAAAGTGATTTCCCAACTTCAAGTTCCTATATCTCGAAAACGAATCGATAGAATACATTTATTTTTGTTGTTTGATATTAAGAAGGAAAATAACTTTCAAATGAGGTATCACTTGCCATATGTTGCCGTTTAAAAATTTAAGGATGGAATGTATTTCGAAGGAATTTTATCACGAACGATGTCCCCCTCGAAAATGTAGTTGATTTGTCCGAGCGTTTTTATATAATTCGGTTCTGCCGACCTACAGAGCCGCTGTTTCGTTTTCAATGGCCCATTCTGTATACCTCTAATACTTGAAAATATACCTCTAATACCTGAAAATGTACAATGCATTTCATTCTGTATTTCAAGGATAAAATGGAAAATCCTCCCGTACGCCCCTGTGAAGAGGCAGTAGAAGGTCTCCTCGCGATGTATTGGGATACCTTATGTAAGAATACATTATTTCAAGTCAAATATCCCTTCCTGCGATTTGCTTATGAGAAAGATCTGTAATTTGTTCATAATAAAACAATTGAAATTCACGCATAATACTTTCGTTCGGCAAATTTCCTGGGAAAAGTACGTCATAAAACCAGGTCCAGAGAAATTTTCAGCAGCAAGTCATGCTCTGTGAAAATGCTCTTTAGTGTTTTGAGGGGTTGTGAGAGTGAATGTTCTGTGGTAATATGTTTTGGTGTCTTATAGAAGTTTTGTGGATGAATTGAGTGTGATAAAAAATTTTCAAAAAATGCGTGACCCAGCTCGGGATCGAACCCGGGTCCTTGTTCTTTAAAATCGAGCGTTCTTCCACATGAGCTATTAGGCTTACTTGAGTTAATAATGTGTTTGAAGTTATCTGAGCGCCGGGTGGCGCTCTGGAAGAATCTTCGACCGCCCGCCCCCGCTCACCTCCCCGGGACTGACTTCTGCCTGCAGAGCTACTAGTCTACTCGATAAGTTGAAAATGGTCTAAAATAGAGATACTGCTCTTAAAATTATGTGTGATAGCTCATTGGATCCGGAATAACGCCTAGAAAAATGTGCCAAAAGCGTGTATTAGCACATACAAAATTGCAAAAGTTATAAACAATTGAAGATGAAAAAAAATGGCATTTCGTTTTTTGCCAATATTTCATAAACTATCAATATTTAAGAAATTTCAAAAAAAGATTCTGAAAGAGAAAATTAATTAATTTTTTAAGGTTAAATTTTTTTAATTGAAAAAAGAGGAAATTTAGTAAAAAAACAAAATTTTCTAGAACTTCTGTCTTAATTGTAAATAAAAAAAAATGTTTAAATCATTGTAAAAAAATTATTTCGCTTCGTAGAGCCTTTCTTATATACATACTCAACATAAAAGTTAAAAACATATTAATACTTTGTTTATAATAATTTTTGTACTTGAACAAAAACAAAAAAATCCAAGTAATGTTATTAAAAAAATTTGTTTTTTTCTTAATCATCATATTATCGTTTTTTTATTAATACAAGATATAAATTGATTTGCAAAAAAAAATCCCGCCATTTTTTTATAAATTTTTTATAAACAAATTGATTATTTCAATATTTTTGAATTTTTTTTTTCACAACTTCATTATATTACAAATATTATGATTTTTGAAATTTTGTTTTTCTTAATAACAATTTTAAATTGTTTATAATTGTTTATAAAAAAAAAATTTTTTTTTATCAACAATTCCATTGTTTATTAACCTACCAATTTGTTATGAACAAATTTTTAACTTTGTTAGATTTTTTTTCTGAAACTAATAAAATTTACAAAAACGACCATATATAACAAAGTATAGAATATTTTTTTTCCAAATTTCAATTCCCAAAGTACAATAAAAAATTGGATTTTTTTTTCTATACTTTGTTATATATGGTTGTTTTTGTAAATTTCAGAAGTTTCAGAAAAAAAATCTAACAGTTGGAAATGTGTTTATAACAATTGGTAAATTAATAAACAATGGAATTGTTGATAAACATTTGTTTTTGTTACTTCATAGAGGACTGTCAATTATTATTTTTAGAAAAAAAATATTTCCTAATTGATTATTTCAACTATAGAAATATAAAAAAAACGATTATAAAAATTAAAAATTTTATTGAGGATTTTTTTTAAATATAATATTTGTAATATAATTTTTTTTAAAATATCGAAATAATCAATTTGTTTATAAAAAATTTATCAAAATATTGGCGGTTTTTTTTTTTAATCAATTTATATTTTATTAATAAAAAAACATAATATGATGATTAAGGAAAAACAATTTTTTTTAACATCATTACTTGGATTTTTTTATTTTTGTTCAAGTACAAAAATTATTAAAACAAAGTATGAATATTTTAACAACTTTTATACGTGATCTTGTGAATTATGTATATAAGAAAGGCTCTACGAAGCGAAAAATTTTTACGACAATTACTTAAACATTTTTTTTTATTTACAATTAAGACAGAAGTTTGAGAAAATTTTGTTAGTTAGCAATCGTTTAACTTGTTATAAAATCAACTTTAAGTAAAATTTCTAACGGGATTGAATTATTTATAGTGTTCCGAATACACCATAATATTTTCAAATAAAACAAATATATTTAATTCCTTAAATAAATTAATTGATGTGTCGTACTCGCTTTTGACGCCGCGCGCGCAACCTAAAAATGTCGCTCGGAGACCCATTTTTAGCATTAAATTAAAATTATAAATAATGGAGATAGAGTTCCGGGAGCGGGAGTTCTTTATTGGAAATTTCCTCCTCTTTCAGAACCTGCTTTTGAAATTTCTTAAATATCAATAGTTTATGAAATATTGGCAAAAAACGAAATGTTTTTTTTTTCATCTTCAATTGTTTATAACTTTTGCAATTTTTTATGTGCTAATACGCGCTTTTGGCACATTTTTCTAGGCATTATCCCGGATCCAATGAGCTATCACACATTATTTTAAGAGCAGTATCTCTATTTTAGAACATTTTCAACTTGTCGAGTAGACTATACACACTTATCAGCTAGTAAGGAAGATTTCTATGTGAAAGACTAATACTACATATCTGATATTTTTGTTCACCTGTCAACATTGAATCCCGAGATATACGCGTCATTACGATACTCTTTCTCGTCACCGATGCTCTTTTTCTCATGACCATTTCGTCTTTGGGTTTGTCTTTGACCTTCAGTTGATACGATATCTTGATTCTGGCGGTCGGATTGGACACGTTGAATTTTTTGTACGGTTGACCTGTTTCCAAACGCCATAGTATCAATTCTCCGGTGTAGGAACTGGTGGCCAAGGTTTCTGGAACTCGCACTGCTGCAGAACTGATGTCTTCGGAATGACGAAGATCCCAGTTTTTACTGAAACAAGTTTCACCAGAATAACCACTCTATCTATCATCCGATAGTATATTAGACTCCAGATACTCCTTGGAAAAATGTGCCTCTCTTCTTTTGTTAGACATAAGCAAGACTTCTGATAGAGTCTGGCGTGAAGGCTTATTACAAAAATCTCTAGTTTTTCAACTACCTGTCTCTCGTGGCAACACTCTGAATGAATTCTATTGCTCCATAGCTGACCAACTATAAAAAATATAGATAAAGTACCAGATCCATGATCGTTTATGAACAACATAAATATTTCTGAAATATTTGTTTTATATGAGACTAATTCAATAGAGCTAATAGATACAATAGAACATATCAAAAATAAAACTTATTGTGGCATCGATAACATATCGATAAGAATTTTTTAGAATATGCCAATTTTTACTCTGGAGTTACTAGTCCAACTTATTAATGACTCGTTTGCCAAAGGAACCTAGCCACAATTTCTAAAACCAAATGTTGTGATCCCTCTTCACAAGGGGGGTGACACCACAGATCCATCAAACTTTTGACCCATCTCGCTCATTCCAACCATTGGTAAAATCATAGAGAAGTTGGTTGAAATTAGGTTGATGAATTTTATATCCGACCACAAAATCCTAAACCCTCAGCAATTTGGCTTTCAGTACAAAAAGAGTACAGGGGAGGCCATCTTCCATCTGCTGAAAAGACTTTACTCTTGAGTTGAACTTGAAGAAGGTGTGTGCGGCAGTTTTCTGTGACTTATCGAAAGCTTTCGATTGTGTGAACTACGAAATACTGCTGCGCAAACTCCAGCACTATGGTATCAGAAATCAAAGTCTCAACTGGATCCAATCATATCTAAGTCATCGAACCCAAGTTGTCAGAACTGACACACTATCAGACATTGGCTTTGTCAGACACGGTGTGCCCCAAGGCTCGGTACTAGGCCTAGTACTGTTTTTGTTATATTTCAACGACCTGGCTTATATCAAATCTAATGGAATGTTTTCAATCTTTGCGGATGATACAACCATCATGTGGCATGATATGAATGAAACAAATCTTCACAACAAAATAGCTCAACATATTGCCAGTGTGAGAGAGTGGTGCAACTCCAATCTGTTATCCCTCAATATAGACGAAACCAATCTCATATCATTTAATTGCAACTTATCAGACATTCCGTTGGGTAATAATATATCAAATAGAAAAAAAATATCTTGGAATCAATTTGGACAGCAACCTCAATTTCAATAACCATATCAAATTACTGAACAAAAAACTAGCTTCGGGATGTTATGCTTTACGAATGGTGTCGAATGAATTAGGTATTGTAACCGCCAAAATTGTGTACCACGCTGTAGTTGAATCGCATCTAAGGTATGGCATATCATTCTGGGGCACCTGCAACCAACAGCACTTCAATACAGTATTCATTCTTCAAAAGCTCGCCATTAGATATTTGTGCAAAGTTGGGCCTAGAGTGTCTTGTGAACCCTTGTTCAAGGAACAAAAATTACTTACACTCTCCTCTTTATGCATACTAGAAACTGTGTGCCTGGTACATAAGAACAAATCATCCTACGATGTTGTTGTTGGATCCACCCGCCAAAATGACAAGTTAAGACTGCCCATTCCATCATCAAATTTGATTAAAAAATCGCTGATTTATAATGCAGCTAAAATATATAATCATCTTCCGACTAATTTTAAAGATATCCAATCAATTGATCAGTTCAGAAAGTCTGTAAAGCAAGTTCTCATTCACCAGGTGTTTTATAGTGTTCAAGGATACTTTGATAAAGATATGGATGGCATACTGTTATGATATCATATCTTTTTTAACCATTGTATATGTCCACTGCTAATAGTCACTACGAATTTCAAAACAGTGTAACGACTATGGGTTCAAACTATCTTATTAATTTATATACTTTATTTATTTACTCCTTTAATGTTCTGTTAACTTATGACTATTCGTTCACCTAGGATGTATATATGTTTGTGTGTATTTATTTATATTTATTTGTGTTTTTATCTCTCTTTTTTAACATACAGTGCTTTTTTGATATTCCTGTGTTGATTCTCCTGAATTTTCTGTGTTGTTTCTAAACTTATTTATTATTGCTTTGTCCACGAGATTTCATCTTTTGACATTGAAATATATTTTGATTTGATTGATTGATTTGATTGATGTCCTTGGCAGTACATTTCAAATAAAGGTGGAACAACATCTTTCAATTGATTGATGTCAGTTATATGGTCAGTCAATCATTGTAGAAGTTTTCGATATAATTGTATCTATTTCTTACCGAAGAAGACGAACAGAATGAATCAAAATCGGTGCTGCATGGAGACAGAAAAACACGAGAGTTGGTTACAAGAGTGAGACTGAATCAGAGTAATATAACCACATATATTCTGGAACCTTGTGGATATGAAGAAAGGAGAATGAGTGATCTGGCTTTATTGACACTTCTTAGAAACACACAAAATAAAGCATTTATAAGCGGTATGCCAATTAGAAAACTGCTTCAGGTGTGGTACACTGTTAAAAATTTCTATAGTAATTTTACAAAAAAAAAAACGTTGGAAGTTTTACCGCATAACAATATAGTAATAATAATATTCAGTTTTGTAAATTTACTACACGACGTATTTCAACTCCATTTAGTAAAATTACAACATTTGTTAAAATTTACTAAACATCTAACGGGAACTCGTTTAGAAAGTTACAATACAAATGTTGCAATGTTATTAAACAAATTTCATTGAAAATGTTTTGTAATTTTAGTATGTTGCATTGTAAATTTAGTACACAATTTAATTCAACCTAGTTTTGAAAAATTACATACATATTCGTTGCATATTTACTAAACATCTATCAGAAATTTGTTTAGTAATATTACAATACAGGTGTTGTAATTTTGTTGAAAAAATTTGATTGAAAATGTTTTGTAATTTCAGTATATTGCATCGTAAATTTACTATAAAATTTAGTTCTCATTCAAAATTGATAAATAAATCAAACAAATGGTCAGATGACTACAGATTCGAGTACCATCAATAATTACCGATATCAAATTAATTATTATCGAATTACTTACCAACAATTCCTGTTCTTTTAACTTTCAACAAATGGCCTTTGATTATGACCAATAACTTCTTCCAATTACTTTAGCAATAGTCTCACAATTTTTTATTAACACAAGTTTAAACAATGAGAATTATGAAAATTTGATTATTTAAAAGTTGCTTGATTTTTTTGGACCGTAAAATAACCAAACGCTTCACTAATTTAAGTAACACTAAACAGTCATTTTTAGTAACGAAATCTCAACGTTGTCTTCTCGGTGACAACGCCGATTGTCCCGAAAAGCCGGAAAAACAAAAGACACAATTCCAACACGCATAAGAAAAATATTTTTTTTTAGTGATATTAAAATACATTATGTTATTTTCAAGTCAGAGTTGTAAAAATACTGAAAATATTTGTAAATTTTCAATGACTTCAGAGTAATTTCAGTTCCGATATAGTTGTGTAACTTTACAAAAAAATTGTAGTAAATTAAATCACAAACAATGTTTGCAAATTTTTAAAACTTTTGATAGGAAACTGACCAACAGTTCGGTAAAATTACAATACGTGTAGGGTTACTATATGAAGATTGTAAAATTACGACTCACCTTAGTAGGTTTTCTCGCATGTCTTGGTATGCTTGTTTGAATGAATATTTTTGTTAAAGCAATCAGCAAATTTTGTAGATCTGATTATTCGATTCAACGAAATAATGATATGGTTGAAACAACAGTTCTGTCAAAACAAGTTATGAATAGAGTTGGTCGAATTAGATATTTGGTTGATGCAAATTGGTTTCAGTTGATCAAAACTTCAAATTTGATCCAAAACCAAGAAATAATTTTACTTATTTCGAGATTATATTTTATCGTGCATATACGATACTTCTATTTGTTTGATTCAAATATATTTCATTTGATTCAACAATTTGTTTCTTTCTGTGTAAGCATTTATTGATTCTAAATCGAGTATATTCGTCAAATTGTAAAAATATTCTATGATTGTATTTTTACTGTCACTAAATTGACAGTTGATACATTTATATAAGTGATATAACAGCGCTCAGTTACTTACTTGGATTGAAGTAGTAGAAACAAAGCCTATGGAAAGGTGAAGAGAGGAGGTAATGGTAGATAAAAATGTTCATTTTGACTTTCCTGGAAATTTGGAGTCACAAGAATGAATTATTTTTAAGAAAGAAAGTACTTGCTTCATTTATTATAATCACATATTACCCGGCGCAACCACAATAAAATATTTCGTTGAACCCTCAATGCGCGAGTCCCGTTCTAACTATACATTTTTTCGAAGGACGGAGAGGAAAACTCAAAGTCTTTTAACAAAGTTCAATATAAATTGGAACAATTGGTAGACTATAAGCGGCAAACATTCTGTTATGTGGAGATTTTAATATTGATTACTTGAACAACGATTCAAATGTCACACAATCTCTCTCTCTCGAGTCTAATAAACTCTCTCAATTTAATTATGCACGTTGAGTCATACTCTCGTGTTAGTCAATATTCTTCGTCGTGTATTGTCTGCAGCAATTTTGATACTGAAAAAATGTTATGCTCAGTTATCTCTTCAGGACTTTCTGGTCACAATGCCGTCGAATTTTCAATGCCCTTAAATGCCTTCACAGTTGAAAAACACAAATTTGGTATAATTTATAGCAGTACAAACTATTACAGGTTCCATCAAAATTGTCTTGACGAACCCTTCCTGGCCTTCTACAATCAACTCACTGATGTCTTCAATCGGTCCTTCCCCATTCAGAAAATTAAAAATAAACGGAAGAAACTTTGGATAACACAGGGAATAAAAAAGTCATCAAAAAATCTGCGCTCCCTACATTATATACGGAAGTTCACTAACAATCTTTATTTTCATGAACCTTTTATTAAATACCACACAATTTATAGAACAGTGCTTGAACTCGCAAAAGAGAAGTACTTCAAAAATAGAATAGAAAAATCGAACAACAAAATGAAAGAAACATGGTCCATTATAAACGACCTGAAACCAAAAAAAATACATGATTCAGAAATTCCTATTAGTGCAAATGATATGAATGAATACTACTGTTCAATCGCCAAAAAACTTAACGAGAACACTATAGCTCCACATGACCCACTAGAACATCTTGAATAGTGCGGACATAAAAATCCATTGATATTACACGACACAAGTATCGACGAATTGTTGGAAGTATTAAAAGAAATAAAAAACAAAAAACCAACTGGCCTTGATGAAATCTCCATAAAAAAATTCGATAATCTTCCACGAGTTGTTCTCCATACTTTAGTTTCACTGATAATTATGACGTTCCGCGACGGTATATTTCCATCTTTTTTTAAAGTGACAATAGTAATACCACTACACAAGGGCGGTAACCTAGATGATCCCTCAAACTTCAGGTCAATCACCCTCATTCGAACCCTTGCAAAAATTATTGAAAAACTTGTCAAAAAAAGAATCATTGAGTTCATTAACACTCATAAAATCATCAACACAAATCAATTTATTTTCCAAAATTGAAAGAACACACACGATGCAATTTTTTCCTTTCTTCATGAGCTTTACATAAATAGCGGAGATACTGCCGCTGCGGTGTTCTGTGAATTGACGAAAGCTTTTGACTGCGTAAATCACGAAATACTCTTGCGAAAAGTTCACCACTACGGGTGCAGAGGAGTAACTCTAAAGTGGTTTGAGTCGTACCTCACAGAACGTAGGCAAGCAGTGAAGACCCACGAATACTCAAGGACCAACGAAATAAAATCGGGAGTGCCGCAGGGATCGGTTCTAGGACCAACATTGTTTTTGCTATACATTAACGATCTTTCAAATCTCAACATATCCGGTAGACTAACATTATTTGCTGATGATACCACAATTTTGTGGAAGAGCAAGACAGTTGAAGATCTTAGTAAAGAAATATGTTGCGATTCAAAAATGGTCAAATCTGGGTGTGAATCAAACCTCTTAGCATTAAAGATCTCAAAAACGAATATATATTATCATATTCAAATGTACACTTCAAGAGGTAAACTTAGAAAATGATATCATAGAAAATAAGAATTGTTGCAGATTTTTGGGTTTGAATATGGACAAAAGACTGAAGTTTAATATACATACAAAACAAGTAATAAGAAAAATTTCTTCCGGTTGTTACGCAATCAGAGTAATTACTAGGGAGCTTGGAGTATCTACTGCCAAAACAGCCAAAACTACGCATTGTTTG
This sequence comes from Gonioctena quinquepunctata, assembly GCA_018342105.1. NCBI lineage: Eukaryota > Metazoa > Arthropoda > Insecta > Coleoptera > Chrysomelidae > Gonioctena > Gonioctena quinquepunctata. The sequence goes on along the minus strand of JAFIRS010005321.1, from coordinate 8,057 downwards.
AATCACATTTGAGGTACGGCATTCCTTTTTGGGGAGTATGTAGCCTGAATTTGCTGGACTCAGTCCTCAAAATTCAGAAAAGGGCTATCAGATATATGGGTAAAATTGGTCCACGCGATTCATGCAGACAACTTTCCATTGATATGAAGAAACTGACTGTTGCAGCTTTTTTATCTTAGAAACTGTGTGTCTAATAAGAAAACATATACTGAAATTCGAAGTCGTTTCTTCTCACTATTCCACAAGACTTAGCTCTAGGAATAATTTGAAAATACCCCTACCTTCATCCTCCCAAATCAAGGATTCGATTATTTATAATGGAGTTAAGATGTATAAGCAGTCGAAATCAGAGACTCTAGATATTGTGACCTTCAGGAAAAACATAAAAAATCTACTGTCTTACAGAAATATTTCGACAAAAATCTGATGATAGTTTGACCATATTTTGAAAATGTATACCTATGTAAATTTATCTCTATTGTATATCTATTTGTTTTTAATTCTATTGTATTTACCTATTAACTTTCATATACTTGCGGCATTTTTTCCCTTTTTTGTATGGCCGCAAACACTGTGTTTCGTACAATATGTTGTTTTATATCTGTATTCAAAGCTTTGTCAACAACATTAATATCTTTGGACAATAAAGTATATTTATTATTATTATATTATAATTAAACAAATACCCTCCTGGCAAATACCACGCAGAACATTGAATGACATCTGGAAATGTTTCTTTCTGATAATGTTTCATTGTGTTTCAATTGTGTTCAATTGTGTTCAATTATGTTTCAGTTGTGTCAAGTCCGCCTAACAATCCGTATACCGGTTTCAGGTTTTTGGCCCTCGTCAGTACAGAGTAGTCACCAGTCATAAATCGGAAGACCTCTGGCTGAAGCAGGACTCAACACAACTGAGAAACAATCAACTTTAATCACCGATAGATACGCATCTAAAGATAACTTTGAAATGGCGGTACCTAGTGACAGAAAGTAATACTCCAGAAATTGGTCTCCTATGTCGAAGAGAAATAGGAGTGGCTCTCCGTTCTTCTAATGTATCTTCACTTTGGGGCTTTCTTGTTCAATATATACTTTTTGTTGACACCGTACTAAAATAACTGCTCCTCACCTGAAGGCCCCTCCTGGTCCAACAGCTTCACCAGTATCAGCAAACTCGGTGACTCTCCTGTTCCAACCGATAGCCATGATACGTCTTTTTACCCATATTACCGACTGGACTTCGGACCATAATTCAATTTTCATATTTCTTAGGCAAGTACCCGTATTGAAGTTCCATATCTTCAGAGTACCATCGTGAGCACCCGTCAGTAGTCTTTGGTAGCCTTGAATGAATGGATTCATTTATTTTATTCGATTAAAGGACTCCATTGCACGGCGAGCAGAATAATAGAGATGGTAAAATGGTAAAATGGGTCTCTGGTTATATTATGGAAGCCCTCAGTCAGTTATGAACCGCCAGACTATAGAACCCCATAGTTGAAACTAAAATTAAGAAAGTGGTTCACAAGCAGTTGATTGGTGAGTTTTTCACTTTGTTAATCAATATCAAAATTATATCAAAACATTTCATTATTTTTAGCTTAGATTAGTTAATAAATTTAATTTTCACTTATAATCTCCAATTATATCGAAACATTTCATTATTTTTAGCTTCCTGGTCGAAGACGAGGAAAATTTTCTATCAACAAAACTAGTGAAACCGAGAAAAAAAATATCGGGAATTAATTCTGCTGCGTGGGAGATTTGAGTAAAAAGTTTCATAAATTGGTTCTTTTAATAGATGAGAAGATGAACCCTACGACCTATTCTGCGTAGATGTCAAATTTTTTATGGGTAAAATTTGACACTTAGGTATACTACTACGATTTAATTTTAATTCAAATGTCAAGTCATTTCGAAGTGACAGGTGAGACAGACCAGCAAGTCACAATAAGTTTTTCAGTCGTACCCGTGATATTTATTGTTACAATAATATTCTGTAAACAATGATTCGTTTTGGTAATGAATCAGCAAGTTCAATTGCTAAAGAAATTGAGCAGTTAGTACCTAATAATACAAGAAGATCAAAAGTTAGTATGTGGAAACAATTTATATCCATAGCAAATTTAGCATCAATATTAAAAGTTGGGCTTTCAACATGAAAAAACAAAATTCTGAAGATTACAAAGAAACCGTTATAAAACTAATGTGGAATTCCACAGCGAAACAGCTTCGAGAATATTATTTTACCACATATAAAATTAAGTTTGATCCATTTAAAGATATACAGTTTTTGGAAGCTAGAGCGGCAAGAGATGCAAAACGTCGTAAATTGCAGATGGATGTTTCCAAACGGAAGAAAAGTTCTTTAGCATTATCGACTGCTGATTATAGTAAAATGGTGCATTTATGGGATGAAGATACACCTGACGGTCTTCAAAAAAAAGTTTTTCTTTATTGTTGCTCATGAGCTCGCATGGAGAGGCGGTGAAGGAGTAAACTGCTGCATTCAATACTTTATTGAAGAAATGGATAGGGATACTCTACTGGCCGGATTGAATATAACCGTGTTTTTCCAAAAACCACTCAAGGAGGGTCTAAAAAACTTGCAGATAGCAAGTTCCTTATACAAAGTGTTGCTAATCCTGAAATGTGCCCGTAAGGTTATTTAAGAAATTGATGGAAAAACGTAGTATGTGTTTAATAACATCAGAACGTCTCTTTTCAACACCAAATTTGAAATGGAAGGTGTCTAACAAATGGTACAAAAACTCTCCAGTAGGCAAAAACACAATCTCTACATGGTTCAAACCGTCAGCAGCAAAGATTGGGATCGATACTAAAAGAATAGAAGTGGCAACTCATTCAGCCAGAGCCACAGCAGTCACTAGCCTAGCACAGTTTGGAGTTGAAGAACAACAACTCATTAAAATAACAGGCCATTCCAGTAGTCAATCTATTAAGCCTTAACTACAAATGAATAATTCTCACCACAAAAAGATTATTGAGTCTATGAGGCAAATTCAGACAAGTGAAACTACAACGTGTGCCTTTGTAGAGCAATCGAATAATGCCGGTATTTCCGACACTTCTTCCAGAGTTGTCTACAACAACTGCGTGTTTAATATTAATATAAAAAATTAGTTATAATTTTAAAGTTTTACGTTAAATCACTTTAATAAGTAGTGTTATACTAAAAAGTTAATCTATTATGAATGTTTTAGCTTTTCTTTCCTGCTTTATTTCTGAAATATACATTGTTGGACATAATATATAATTTTTTCTTATTGTAATTTTTTTGCTAAAATGCTACAAAAACATATTTCGGGTGGCTTTAGTTAATTGTAACTAATTAGAGTTCTAGAAATGAAGTTCATTTTAGCCGTTAGTAACTCGTTTTTATTACTAAAATGTGAGAAACATTAAATAACCCAGACTGTTATCTGAAATCCAATGTCTTCATAGTTTCAAATTCAAATAAAACTTTAAAAATTTCCGATGGGTTCATTTAAAAATTACTTTTAAATATTATTTCAAATGAAATTTTATTTAAAAATACTATATTTTTACAATAGAAGTTGATTTTACTTGTTAGTAACTAAGGTTTGTTACTAAAATTTCAGGAACATTAAAAACATTAATTCGTTTTCAACCATGACATCTGAAATTATGTCTACATAGTTTCAACTAAAGCTTAAAAATTTTATTTCCGATGATTTTAGAAAAATATAACATATTGTATTTTCACAAGAAAATTTTACTTTGACGTTTAGTAACACTTTTTTGTTACTAAAATGTGACGGACATAAAAATAATATTATTAATTGTACAAATGAGGAGGAATTGATAATACGTTTTTATTTAGATATTATTCATATAATATAAACGAGTAAATAGTTGGCTCTGAGTAACATTTGTTAACGTTTGACATTTGGCAGTTATTGTCTCGGTGATTTGGCATTCAATTGGTTAGTATCGATAAAAATTATAAGTTAGCAACAAAATGTATTTTGATTTTATTCTGAGTGACTTTTGTCAATAGATATAAGGCGCTTCATTTTTGACAGAAAAATTATCAATTATTAATTCCATTAAGTTAATAGGAACTAACAAAATTATCGCGATAATCTCCCGTTGCTAAAAGAAACGTAAACAAAAAGGAGCCTTCTAATTGGTTGAAAATAAATTTATGAAATTTTTATTTGTATTTGGTACTATCCCCATCATAAACTGCAATAGTTTCTTGGGATGACAATAAATGATGATGATGATAATTTATAATAATATTTTTATTTTCATTTCATGAATTTTCATGAATATCATTACAAACCAAACGAAGTGTCGATTCAAAATAATTTTTTTGTTTGGAATAATAAATATTCTTAAACACTGTAATTTGTTATGAAATGGCGTTATACACCCATCATTCACGGGTGTGCTAGAGGTTACATTACATCTTGTATATGTTTGTTGAAATGGTGATTTGCGATTTCGTCCCTGAACATCACAAGCCAGATAAAGCTAGAATCTAATCACATAATTGAATTCTTTAAATGCCGATTTAGAGTTTATATGGACTCTCTTTCAAAAAAGGAAGAAAACCTGCAATCCTTGTATATTGAAACAATGCATTAATTCGAATCAGGTACCTGGATCGAATGTTGCAGCGGTTATTTCTACAGGCATTATTTCTCCATGTAGCATTACCGTGTGAGCTTCTCTGATCACTGAGAGACGTCTGCCGTTCCAAGGATCCCACACTATGATGTAACTGTCCAAACCACAAGTAACAATAGTCTGAAAAAAAAAAACACTTTTCGAAAAATCTTGAAAAAGCTACATGAGTTATTGGTCCTGCATCCTCAAGGCATTAAATATCAATAAAAAGTCAAAGTGATCGTTTATTCAAGAGTTAGTTAGCTAATGACAGTCTTTTCAATACCAAAGTTCTGAATGAATTTGGTCCTAGTTGATTACTCTCGGTTCGGACGTCCCCTCAATGGATTTGAAAGTTTTCCAAGACGTTTCGAATGCTTGTATCTGCAATCGTCTTCAAGTAAATACTGACAAGCTTAAGTGCTACTTACATTTATATGTCTGTCGGTGCAATGGTGCGAGCAACAACAAAGCACAGTGATCTGCCTTCCGTACACCATAGGTGTCTCTGAGAAGATCAGAAGGATCGGAAACAAGTTTAACATCAAGATCTGCTTCCAATCCGGCAGTACTTCACGGAGCTTCCTTACCAAGACAAAACCTGACACAAGAAATGAAATTATTAAGTATTTTATTTATAAAGTTCCATGTGAATGCGGAGATTCCCACATTGGAGAGACAAAGAGGCCGTTTCGGTAAGATTGGATGAGCACAAGAAATGGACTTAACGCGGAGAAACGTCAACATCGGGAATTGCTGTCCACGATTGGACTGAGCACCATCGAATCCTATGGGACGACGCAAGTGTTCTACATAGAGAAGAACATTGCTTCAAACGAAAGTTCAAAGAGGCCGCCTACATCGAAGCTAATAGCGCCTCAAGTCAACCAAGAGTTGAGATCAAGCAGGTATGAAAATTGCTCTTTCTGACTGTCTGCAGAGGCGCGAAATTCCACGCACCACCACACCGCGCGAAATACATGCACCACTGCACATGGCGAAATTACATGCACCATTGCACCGACAAACATATAAATTAAGTAGCACCTAAGCTTGTCAGTATTCACCTGAAGACGATTGCAGATACAAGCATTCGAAACGTCGTGAAAACCTTTCAAATTCATTAAGACGATAGACGTCCGAAACGAGAGTAATCAAGTTACCACATCGTCTACAACCTTCAAATAAACGTCCTAGTTATCCCACCACTTCTATGATTCCATGAGTAATTTTGTTTTATTATTAATTGGCAACAAACAATTCTGCCATTCACATGCCTAGGGCACCCACCCTATCGTATAGTAAAAATGGTATGTAGATGAAAAACACATATAACAACGATCTAACATTCATGGTACTCTTGGATTACAGTAAAGCATTCGATTCACTGGACCACAACACCCTCTGTGCAAAGCTGACTCACTTTGGATTCAGCAATGAAGCTTCTAATTTATTGAGGAACTATTTGAAAGACCGAACACAAATCGTTGGTCTGGGTGGAAAATACTCGAGCGCTATTCTTGGACCCCTTCTGTTTTCGTTATATATATATATATATATTATATATATATATATATATATATATATATATTATATATATTATATATATATATATATATATATATATATATATATATATTGTATGTAGATTGACGAGTTCCGGGACATTTTTTCTGGTTTAAAGTATGATTCAGGGACAACTGTATAGTTCCGGGTCAGTCCTGGAAGTTTTTTATGTAATACGCATAGTTCAGGGACGTCCCGGAAGTTTTTTATGTTTAATGAATACTTCCAGGACATGAATTGAGAACTCATGTTTTATAACTAAAATACCTAGAGGAGATGTTTTCAAAACTTGGCGCAATACCCTACGATAATGGAGTAGAAAATTATTTCTGAGATGAGTGCCATTTTATACAATCTTTCGTTTTACTTGTCTTGTTACGAGCTTTTATTGAACCCACACTGTCTGAATCAAATCTTGTATTGAATTTTGACCCACTTCTAGTCGTCCGATTAACTTGAAATGACACAGGTTCATAATATGCAATATGAAATTTTTGTTAGATAAAAAACAAAATGGCGACTTCATGAATTTTTTGTCGAAGTTGAAAAATTCAAGATAGCATCTCAATATAGCGGACGAGTTTCGTGATTCTATTTAAAATTGGTTTTTAGGGATTCAAGGTAACGACTCCAGAATGATGAACGAGTTTTGTGATTATGATTCGATTCCGTAATAATTCGAGATAAATTTGTTGTTAAAACCCGATAATTCAAGATGACGTATTTCATAAATGACTGGGGAGAATTGAACAAAAATGAATGGAAAAAAAAAAGAAATGCTTTTATTGAAATGCATAAAAAAGAAATTTTGTTTTTCCAAATGTGTCGCCTACAACATATCCAAAAACGCAAGAATACCAAACCAAACAAAAAACGCGGCAAGTTTTTGAATCTGCTCCTGATATGTCTACAGTTTTTTCTTTCTAATGCATTTTAATGGAAGCTCACCTTTAGAAAACGCTTAATTAATTTTTATCCATATCTGAACCATTTAGCGGAAAATAGTAGGTATACTTGATTTTGATTTGAACACTCATGAACTTGATATTTATAGGAAACGTGTTATCTGGTATGAATAATTGTCAGTTTTTGGTAAAATACTGACACATTGTATACATATTGGAAATATGAACGTTTAAAATTTCAATATCCAAATAGTTTTTCGGAGAACATACTTCTGACTGACAAATTGACACACGAAGGGACAATGGTGAGGATTTGAAATACAAGACCAACAAGTGGAATTGCTCCATGAATTCATTGAAATAGTTGAGTCAATCCAAAGTTTTTACCGTTTCTCTTCTGATTGACAAACTGACATACAAAGGGGCAATGGTGAGTATTTGAAATTCAAGACCAACAAGTGAAATTGCTCCAGGAATTCATTGAAATAGTTGATTAAATAAAGTTTTCCTCCTTAATTTTTCTCTTCTGATTGACAAACTGAAATACAAAGGGTATTGAAGAGTCTGTTTAATCTACACGAAATCGATCGTTAATGACTCTTATTAACCTTCAATTTAACTTTTAATGCATTATTGTGATATATGCAACCTAACATACACCAAAATCGACCATTAATAATCAGTAAATGGTCGATTTGGTCCATTAATGTATAATTGTGGTATGGGGAACTAAACATAAACGAATTCAAATATTATTCAAATGTTGATGAACAAATTTTGTATTCAAATCGTATATTGAAATGGCGATTGATGATCTCGAACATTAACGCGCTCATTCATTAAGGTTGCAGAATACCCGCGATTATTCTGTTTCTGAACCGCAAGGCGTTGACGGTCTTGGATACAAATGGCCGTCCTGTGGAAATTT
>JAFIRS010005320.1:0-60170 GCA_018342105.1 Gonioctena quinquepunctata | reverse complement strand
CCCCGTTTTTTTGGTTCCCTTTCCCCCAATTCCTGTTTCAATTCCGTTTCCTTCAAATCCACCAAGGCCATTTTTTCTTAGACACATTTTGTCTTTGACGGGGGTATCAGTCTGTTTCACGGGAAAAAAGTTTACCCAGTTTTTTAAAAAATTCACTTCGCGAATTTTTTCCAGGGGCCCCAGTCTTTGTCTGTTTCGCGAAGGGGTGTATCGGTTTATATTCCCCCAAATTGTCCACTTCGCAAAACCCGGGGCCCCACTGTTTTTTCTGTTTCCCGAACGGGTTATCATTTTATTTTCCCCCGGGGTTTTTCCACTTGGGAAAACCGGGCCACTGTCTATTTTGGGCGTACAAAAGGTCTATCAATTTATTTTTTCTGACTATCCACCCCCACGACCCCTTGTTTTTTCAAACCCATTTCCCGACACCAATTGAACGTAAAAAAAACTTTTTGGGTTTTTAACAAATTTAAACCAATCTCAACGAATTTATATTCCCTACGCCACTGTATGGCTCGAGGGGTATGGGCTCTTTCCCAGACTGTCCTTCCCAAATCTTGAGGTTTACCTATTTATCCCCGATACGCTTTTTTTCCAATTTTTCCCGCGAAAAACCCCGAAGGGGGAAACCTGGATTGTTCTCGAACATCTCCGGGGATGATCTCATCCCCTTCGACGGAAAGCCCCGGGGGGCGAAAAGGTCCCCCCAAAGGTTCGTTAAATTTTTTTGGTATATAATAAATCCAATTTTTATTTTTACAAATTAATGGGGGGGCATTCTTCGATTTCAAGAAAACCAAAGTCACGAAATTAGGGGTACCTAGAAACCTTTTTGGAAGAATGGACAGAAAAATTTTTTTGAATAGCCCTTTTTCTTTTTAACGGAAATAGCTTTTTTTTCTGTTTTTTGCGGAACCAACGAAAAATGGAAGTGGGTTTTCCCAAATTTTTTTTAGGGTACATATTCAAAACTTAACTTTTTCCCCGAAGACGTTTGAATAAATTCAAAAAAATTTCCGTCTACGGAAAAAATCGTTTTTTAAAATTGGGGAGTTTCATCTTTTCCCCTTTGTTAGATTGAGGTTAGGTTTTAAACAACAAACCCAAAATTCAAACCAAAGCTACATCTGGGATTGATATCAAGTACATGTTTTTTTCAAAAATTAACCTGTTAATATCAGGTTATTCTCTAGATCTAGCTGTTAATTTCATGATATGATTACAACACAAAAGAAGCCTGAACGTCTTCAAAGAATCGGGTTGAACCTTTTTTTGTGGATTCATACAATTATAACTACAACAAAGAAACTGGTTGTGTTTCTAGTCTGTTATTCACAATGAAATAGTGTTAGCAAGTTATCCAGGGCATCTTGGTGGTTGTACTCATCTAAAGCAGTGGTCTTGAACACCCCCAAAATCTTCCCACAGATTCGAAAAATCTGATGAATTACGAAAATGAAATAAATACCAACTGCTAATATTTGAGCAATGGAATCAAAAACACTATAACCCAATACAACATAAATTTTAATATTTACTTAAATGGTATTGATGGAAATATTCAAGTTTTTCGAAAGTGAATATTTGAAGCAGACTTGAAAAAACATTTTATTGATTTCAGTAACTTTTTATCTCAGTACACTTTTATTACATGTATAATTGCTTTTTTGGTACTGGAAGATTATTTGACAAAAACAATAATTTCTAAAAAAGCAATAACAATCAGCATGTAATCTCATATACTGATACCAACAATAATGATTATGAATGTGCTTCTTCTTCAAGTGCTGCACTTCTGGAACGACATTGTATACCACCTTCAAATTAAAACTATATTGGCAGACTCATGGCACCATCCAGCAGAGAACCAGAGGGGATTATTTTCTAGACAGCATAATGCCCGATCTGAAAGACCGCTAGCCTTGCTGCAGATACCTTGAACCCTTTTTGGCTCAAGCATTTTTTTAACAAATTCCGAATACACTGAATAAAACCTTTACAATGTGAAGAACACGTCAGAATTTTATACCCATAATCTGGGGGTTTCTTCTTCCACTACCGTTAGAGAGAATCAGCTATGGGTTTTGAAGTGGAGGCAGGAGCTCGCAGAAAATAAATAGTTTGAAAGTGCCCAGTTGTGTGCCCCCTGAAACCGAAGTTTTTTTTAAGGGATGAGAGAGGTCTCGCCACTACCCCTGTGGTCAGCGGTCACAGTCCTCTCACAGACAGAAGTATGTTTGCAGAGGATGAGTGTTGGCCGAGTGAAGTAAATGAGTATCACTTACGATCTGATGTCGAGCAGGGGTGCTATGATACTTGACTCCTAGAGTGGCAGAAAGGACATTTAAGGAAATTTTCATGATGAGTGTTTCTTACAGTGTTCAAATGTTTGTTTCTGGCTATATGACCTCTATCCAAATATCCAGCATTTCATTTAGAATTTTGGCTAACCTCGCCATAAGTACGGCTATTTCTAAAAACTCATTTTTTACTTTAGGCTCTAAAAAATTGGCTAGGAGAAAGTGTCGGAAAGGTGGAGGACGGCTTAGCCTTTCTAAATATATATCCCAACTTTCTGAAAGGAATATACTTCTTTTTAGTTTGTGATTGAGGTTTCTGTTAACTCTCTATTTTATAAAAAAATATTTCCATATGCATAACTTGTTACATTGTTAAAGTTGTCATTGGAACTGTACTTGAGCCAAGTTGACCCCCCCCAACATCTTGGACTGGGACCGTGCCTGCCTGACGGTGAAAAACACTGATTTTGATTTTCTGGTAATACCTTAATTTAAAATATATACTTTTTTCAATTTTTTTTTCAATAATCTAAAAATATAGCAGAAAAGGAGAAAATCTGTAAAATTGTAATTTAACTTCCGGGAACTTACAACTCCTGCATATTTATGCAGGAGTAGTGTATTTACACCATTTTTATAGGAACGTCGAGTTAATTAAATGAAAACATAACTAGCTCGTAGTAGATTTATTGGATATGTAGGATCTCACCACAGATCTTTCAGATGACAATAACTTACCCTTTGCTTAGTTCATTAGAAGAGAAAATAAAATAGATAATTTCTAAATGAATCTAGAAATACTTTTTTGATACTCTCAATCATAAAAAAAATAAGGAAATAACTATACAAAATAATTAGAACATCCAATTTATATCAATATTTTGATTTTTTTAATGAATATATTTTATGTAAGTTGAACAAGTCTTTTCATTACATATTTTTATTTATTTATTAGAAACGGGTAACCCCTTTTTACAATTACAATTAAAGTATTATTCATCATACCTTAAACTAACATACTTATTACTATAACTTAAAACTATGATTTGACATAGACAGACTATATATATATATATATATATATACTTTTATATCAATTATCACAGGTTTTTGGAAGGTAAATAATTCAGATGGAATATAATAAATATTATCACATTATTTATCACAGTGCGTTACAGTATTTCAGTTTACTTTTTAAAGATGACAGTGAAAGAGAAAATACCAAGATCTACTTTGTTGCCGTTAGTTAACATTGTGATAGTGGCGAGTGCATGCCATAATTACATCTGTGATTACTTGGTTTGAATAAATAAGTATTTCTGAGAGGTACATGGAGGTCAATAAGACCAAGACGGGACAGTAAAGCTCAGCATTTAAAAGTTTGTGTAACAAACAGATATCATGTCTAAAATACCATCAAATTCAGCTCTTGATATTATGAAACTATTATTTGATTCAATTCTAATCTTGTAAGATGTAATATGAATGTGTTATGATAATTATTTTTGGAAATTATTGAAAACATGGTGTGCTTGCTATCAGGCATGCAGAACTGATCACCCTGAAAAGTTCTTTCGAAAAAAAAATCCCATATGTTGCATAGCTACTGAGTGGCAAATATAAATAAATATTATGTATTTGACACATTGAAATTAAAGAATGTCAGCTATTGCCAATGGTTCAGATATCAAACAGGATTCGAACCATTGCAAATAATACAAAATAAAATGAAAAAAATACAAATTCAGATACCAGTACCTTGAATAACTTGTATAAACGACTTACTCAATTGAAATATATATATATATATATATATATAATACGAAGTGGAAAATTGCGTCTGTGAAAAATACATGAACAGAAAGATTGTGGCACATCAGACAGGTTATTAAATTAATGAAAAAAAAACATCCTCAAGCGGGATTCGAACCCACGACCTCTGGATCTCTAGTCAGACACTCTAACCAACTGAGCTATTAGGACATAGGTGCCTCCGCATATTTGTGAATCACTTTTTCATTAATTTAATAACTTGTGTGATATGCCACAATCTTTCTGTTCATATTTATATATATACATACATATATATATATATATATATATATACATATATATATATATATATATATATATATATATATATATATATACATATATATAGTCTCCAAATTTGTTCTTGATTCATTCTATAAATTGGGCAAAACTTACAACTTAATTTAAAAAAATGATTCATACACATTCAAGTCATGTTTAGTTGTTATATATTATATTTTATGCCTATTATGAACATTTCTACTGTTTCTTGGGATTAATCAAACCATTATTATTATATTGACTCAAAAACTGCAGAAGGTTACAGAACGACACTGCTGCTGTCTACATTTGAAATTATATTCATAAAACATACATATAATACAAAAGAACATAAAATACCCGGGTTTCTAAAAAAAATACTATTGTTCCGTGTAAGTAGTTGTGAATTCATATACAATGAAAATATTTTTCAATTATCAATTGCAGTTGCAGCATTCTATATAGGTTCGTTACGTCCTATCCTATATCTTTAAAGTTACAATACAAAACATCAGATAACATACATCATATCACAGAAGTTCTTTCAACTCATTCTACAAAAATTACTAACAAACCATACTTAACAATACTAAATAAAAAAATGCAAATGCAAATTCGAAAAAAATAATTCAACAATGGAAATCATTTAACCCATGCTGATACAAAGAGGTTTGTTAGAAATTCAAATTCCCAGAAAACACGTTGATGAAATAGTTAATCTTCTGGTCAATGTTACTTTGTAGTTGTCAATTTATTTATCTACCATACATAAATCAATTATTGTTAAACCCACAGGTTGAAGAACTGTCAATGGCCATTTGATGTATTTAATTTCATGCCAATAGATATTTTATCATAAATATCAGTTATAATTGAAGACAAATGAATAACTTATTGACCTAAACTTCCAATGATCATTGTTTCTGTTCTCCTATGCTCATGGCGGAGGAAAAACAATACAGCAAAAATAAAGTAATGTAACTGAAAAACACAGCCAGATTTTTTGTGCACAGACACTAGGCTTGTTTTGGTTTGCAGTAGGGATGGTCCTAGAACCGTTCAAAGTAGTTACACAGTCGTTTATTGAAAAAAAATATTTCACGCTACTTTGTCTTACTCTTTAGAACCGATTCGGAATCGTCCTGACTTCGAACCAAAACAAACCTTGTATATTTCTCCTGTTGCCTCCTGTGATATTGATACACAAATTTTGGGTCTCTGTTGTATTACTTGACTTTCTTCAGATTCACCTTCGATGGATGCTTTTACAGTTGGATCTATGTTCTGTGTTTCATGGAAAACATCTCATTGAATAACAGGATACATCATGAAATAAAGGCCAGGTTGAGTTTTTCTTAGGAAATGTCTTCACTCAAAAGGTTTCAGAACTCTATGCAATATGTAGTATAACTTGCTGTGGAAAAAAAAGGAATAAGACCTGAAGAAATAATCATATAAAAAAAAAGGAAAATTGTCATATTTCTCTTTTTTATTTTTAAGTAATATAATCGTAAAACTTGGCTAGTTGTATTGTAACGAACCTAGGCCGGACCTGTCGCCTCACACGTTGCCGTCGACAACGATGAGATCATCCCCGGAGAAATTCGAGAACCATCCAGTCGCTCTGCCGCGAAAAACAACATGCGGGACGCCAACTGGAAGAATTCGAAACATCGAGAATGCTGTATCGGAGATAAATAGACAGCCCTCAAGAGGGAGTGGACAGTCTGAACGAGCCCATACCATCGAGCTATACAGTGGCGTAGTAATATAAATTAAGTTGTAGATTAAGTGTTAAATAAATTAGTTAAACCAAGTTAAGTTTATTTACGTTACAATTGGTGTCGGAAGTGAGATTTTGAAAATAAACAAGTGATCGTGGAGTGGATAGTCAGAAAAATAAATTGATAGACCTTTTTGTACGCCCAAAATAGACAGTGGCCCGGTTTTCGCGACGTGGACATTGGTGCGTGGGAATATAAACTGATACACTGTTCGCGTGAAACAGAAAATAGACAGTGGCCCGGTTTTCGCGAAGTGGACAATTGTGCGTAGGAATATAAACTGATACACTCTTCGCGTGAAACAGACAATAGACTGGTGGCCCGTGGAAAAGAATTCGCGAAGTGAATTTTTAACAAACTGATAAACTTTTTCGTGTGAAACAGACTGATACCTCGTCAAAGACAAAATGTGTTCAAGAAAAGTGCGTCTTGCGGATTTGAAGGTAGCGGAATTGAAACAGGAATTGGAGGAAAGGGAACTGGAAACGACAGGTAAAAAGCAAGTACTCCAGGAAAGACTTGCAGAAGGACTTATACAAGAAGGTGAGGACCCCGAAACATTTTTATTCGAAGTTCCCGGAGGTGATTTAAGTTTGGTAATGAATAAACTGGAAGAAAATTCAAGAAGCCTGGAAGAAAATGCTAGAAATCTGGAAGAGAAGCTTCAAGAAAATTCAAGAAGTCTGGAAGAAAATGCTAGAAATTTTTATTCGAAGTTCCCGGAGGTGATTTAAGTTTGGTAATGAATAAACTGGAAGAAAATTCAAGAAGCCTGGAAGAAAATGCTAGAAATCTGGAAGAGAAGCTTCTAGAAAATTCAAGAAGCCTGGAAGAGAAGTTCCTGGAAAACACAGAGGGCCTAAAAAGAATTGTGTGGTGTGGCTAATTTTCTAGAAGAAAGAATGGGAACCGTTGAGACAGAGATAGATAAAATTAGGGAGCAAATGAACACGGAGGTAGATAAAATCAAAGATGGGGTCGAGGCAGAAATGGACAAAATAAAGGAAACGATCAGTAAGCTGGAAAAACGAATTAATAGTGCGCCCTCCACAGAGATGGTTAACGAAAATGCAATGCTGGACTTGAGTTTGAACTTGGATAAAGTTCAAGAGGGTATAAAAGATGTCAAGGTCATTTCAGAAATAGGGAAGCTTTCCATGAAGCCGCCTCAGTTCGACGGAAAAACTCCATGGGCAAATTACCGCCGGCAGTTTGAAGCAGCGCCAAAGCAAACGGATGGAATGCAGGGGAAAGAGCTGTAGCACTGACACTTGCATTACGTGGAGAAGCGACAAATATTCTACAAACTCTCACGCCCAAGAACAGGAGGACTATGATCAGCTGATTAAACATCTAGAATTACGATATGGCCACGCCCATTTGGAACACGTATACCACTCCCAGCTGAAAAATCGCTGCCAAAATCGGGCGAATCCTTACAAAATTCGAAACTGACATTGCACGCTTGGTTCGTCTCGCATATCCAGCCACACCAGAAAATGTAATGGAGCGACTAGCGGTTCAAGCATTCCTGGATGGACTCCGTGACCAAGAAACCAGACAAGCGTTGACACTAGCCCGTCCAACACATCTCGTAGACGCACTGGCACGCGCTTTGGAATTCGAGGCAGCGAAACAATCTTGCAGAAGCCAGAGTGATTGAGGAAGACTCACAGGAGCCTGCTAATTTGGAAGCTGCCATAAGGAAAGTGATTAAGGAAGTGTTCCCTGAGAAAAGACAGATAAGATGCTGGAATTGTGGCAAAATTGGACATGTGCGTAGCAAATGTCCAACATTCAAAACACGACTCCGATGCAGGAAAACTAAAGAAGGTCGACGAGAAGGGGCAATCGTCGGCCTGTGTCCAGCAAGCCCCGGTTAACAACGCATATGTCGCTATCCTGCAACGACAGAACAGAGGTGTTTTCGTAGACGGTCTCATCAATAACGAGCCTTACACCATGCTGCTAGATACAGGTGCGACTAGGACAATTCTCGGACCTTCCTTTGCCAGAACACCGGAACGAATTGAACCGACAACTTGGAAGCTACCCACAGCAACAGGGGAGCCAGCTACTGTATATGGCGAGCTACCGATTGAAATAATTTTGGGCAACACTAAAGTGAAACATCAGGCACTTGTAGCGGACATCGAAGACGATGCAATTATCGGAATGGACATCATGAATTCCAGAGGGTTTGAATTGGATTTCAGAGACGGCGTCCTACGTGTCAACGGAGAAGAGCTGGTACTTCATGGGAGAAGTGAAGAGTTGATCCGTGTGCTGTTGGCTGAAGATGTAAACGTACCTGAGAGGGCTGAAACCATCCTGGAGGCTCGCCTGGACGGAAGTGCGAGCAGTGGAGACGTGATGATGTTCGAGCCCAAACTTCATGATGAGAAAATTGGACGAGGATTGCCTAGGGAAAACCCTGTTACGTGCTGAAAAATTTGTGCCGGTAAGGGTCATGAATGTCAATTACTTTCCAGTGACCTTAAAGAAAGGAACAATTTTAGGGCACTGCTCGTCAGTTTCATCTGTGATCCGGGCGTCGAGGTACGATTAGCCAACCAACAACTTGCCCACAGAACTAGAAAAATTAGTTGCCATCTCTTCCAAAGACATAAAACCAGCTCAGCAGCCCAAACTAAGAGATTTAGTCAAAAGTACCAAGACATCTTGATACAGGACAAGGAAAAGGAGGTCGAACTAATGTGGTCCAGCACAAGATTGATACTGGGGTGCCTGACCGATCCGGCAATCAGCAAGAAGACTTCCTCTTGCCAAGAAGGAAGAGCTGACAAAATAGTCAGCGATATGGGAAAAGAAGGAGTTATCGAACCATCTGACAGTCCCTGGTCCTCCAGTCGTACTGGTGAAGAAAAAGGATGGATCGACACGCTTTTGTGTAGACTATCGCCAACTTAATAATGTCACGAAGAAGGACAGGTACCCTCTCCGAGAATAGATGACACCCTAGACACGTTGGCTGGTTCCACGATTTTCTCGACCCTTGATCTGAAGAGTGGATACTGGCAAGTAGAACTGGCTCAGAAAGATCGAGAAAGACTGCTTTACCATCGGCTCAGGATTGTGGCAGTTCACCGTTATGCCATTCGGGCTCTGTAATGCTCCGCCACATTCGAAAGATTGATGGAAACAGTACTGAAGGGACTCTCATGGAACACGTGTCTAGGTGTATCTCGACGACATAATTGTGGTCGGCAGATCGTTTGAGGACCACGTGAAAAACTTGGAGGAAGTATTCCTGCGACTGAGGAACTCGGATTGAAGCTGAGCCTAAGAAATGCCATCTGTTCCAAAAGAAGTACGATACCTCGGCCACGTTGTCTCTGGGGAAGGAGTAGCAGTGGATGACCAGAAGATCAAAGCTGTTAAGGATTGGCCCATCCAAAAGACATTCACCAACTTCGAAGTTTCCTTGGTTTTATGCACATACTATCGCCGATATGTGCTGGGATTCGCCAACATCGCTAAACCACTGACTGAGCTCACGGAAGGCCAAACAAAGTTCCAGTGGTCCGAAGAATGTCAAGACTCATTCAGGAAGCTGAAAGGAGCTTTGATCAACGCACCTATACTGAGCTATCCCCTACCCAAAGGGAAATTCATTTTGGATACGGACGCCAGCAACGTGGGACTTGGAGCTGTCCTATCTCAGATCCAGGAGGGACAGGAGAAGGTCATTGGTTATTTCAGCAAGACGCTTAGCAAACCAGAGCGCAATTACTGTGTCACCAGGCGAGGCTGTTAGCTGTTGTAAAGGGAGTGGAGCACTTCTACAAGTACGTGTATGGAAGAAGATTCCTGTTGAGAACTGACCATGCCGCTCTCAAATGGCTCTTACAGTTCAAAAATCCTGAGGGTCAAGTAGCACGTTGGATCGAGAGACTCCAAGAATTCGATTTCGAGATCGAACATCGAGCCGGAACTAGCCATAAGAATGCAGATGCCTTGTCGCGAAGACCATGTCCAGATGATTGCTCACATTGCCGACGAGCAGAAGAGAAAAAGCAACACTTTGTAGAACCGCGGCAATGGATGACAACTGGAATGACAGCAAGATCCAGAAAGACCAAGAGAAAGACCCCGACCTTGGCTTAGTCGTCAGCTGGAAGAAGGGCAATCGAAGACCATCATGGCAGGAAGTCGCAGGTTACTCGCCGGCTGTTAAGTCCTATTGGGCACAATGGAACTCTCTTATTCTGGACAATGGAATCCTGAAACGTGTGTTGGAGGCCGATATTGGTGAGGAAGACAGACGCCAAATAATTGTTCCCAGGAACAGAAGAGAGAAGTGCTGCGGGAAATCCATGATGGAGTCGCCGGGGGACATCTGGGAGTGACGAAGACCCTGCAGAAAGTGAGGCAACGGTTTTACTGGGCCAATTGTCAAGCTGACGTCCAGGACTGGTGCAGAAAGTGCGCTGTATGCGCTGCTAGCAATGGACTGAACGACCCAAGGCCCCGATGCGTCAGTACAACGTAGGCAGCCCGTTCGAGAGAATCGCCATTGACATCGCCGGCCCGTTTCCCGTATCCGACCACGGGAATAAATACATCCTTGTGGCAATGGACTACTTCAGTAAGTGGGCGGAAGCCTATGCCCTGCCAACCAGGAAGCCATCACCGTCGCCGACGTCTTGGTGAAAGAATGGATATGTCGATTTGGTATTCCAATGGAGCTGCACTCGGATCAAGGCAGAAATTTCGAATCCAACCTTTTCCAAGAAATATGTCCACTGCTGAACATCCGCAAGACAAGAACCACGGCCCTACATCCGCAGTCTGATGGAATGGTGGAACGGATGAACAGGACGATCAACCGCCACTTGTCCAAGGTTGTCTCTGACCATCAAAGAGACTGGGACCAGTATCTTCATTTGTTCCTGATGGCCTATCGATCCGCAGTACACGAGTCAACCGGTCAAACTCCTGCCAGTATTATAATGGGCCGAGAACTGCGACTGCCTTGTGACTTGAAGTTTGGGATACCGCCAGGACAAGACACTGCGGGAGAGGACTACGTCAGCAAACTTCGGCAGAGAATGGACGACATCCACGAACGAGTCCGGTTGAACATCCAGAGTGCCAGCGATAAAATGAAGAAGACCTATGACATCAAGGCCGACGCTGGAGGATTTAAGGTTGATGACCTGGTTTGGCTGTACAACCCCAAACGTCGTCGTGGACTATCACCAAAGTTGCGGAACTCGTGGGAAGGCCGTATAAAATCGTGAAAAGGATAAACGACCTTGTGTACCGAATCTATAAGCCACCCGAGGAAACCAAGGGTCGTCCATTTCAACAGGTTGGCCCCTTACGCTGGAAACCATGACCAAGTTCGCACCCTCAAGCCACCGGAGGATGATATGACGTTCGAGAAGTTTATGTCCTTGTATTCAAACGGGCAGAAAGTTCTACATGGGGTTACTAGAGAGGAGTCACGAGACCTTTTCGAGGTGCCTGCTGACTACGCACTAGCGCACTGTGTGGCAGAAGATCTTCGAATGTCCAGGGGCATCGCCGTAGTGTTCTCCAAGAAATTTGGTCAACTCCAAACACTGCGGGGGCAGAATCCAGAAGTTGGTGTGGTGCTACAGTTGAAGAAAGGCCAGAGAAACATCTACTACCTAGTTACCAAGAGGCATTCCCAAGATAAACCGTCCTATGAAGATGTCTGGAAGAGTCTCACCAAACTAAGAGATACTATGGTGGACCAGAATCTGGTGGATCTAGCAATTCCAAAATTATCCTGTGGTATTGATGGGTTGGACTGGAGAGTCATAAGAAGTATGCTGGAGGCGATATTCAGATCCAGCGGCGTCAAGATTTTGGTTTGCTGTAACCCTCTTCCACGACCGATCATGAAGACCGTGGAGTGTTACTTCCATCAAACTTCACGGTGCAGATATGGGGAGTCATGCAGATATCGTCACACTCCAAGGATGAAATTTCGGGACGAAATGTCTTTAAGAAGGGGGCAATGTAACGAACCTAGGCCGGACCTGTCGCCTCACACGTTGCCGTCGACAACGATGAGATCATCCCGGAGAAATTCGAGAACCATCCAGTCGCTCTGCCGCGAAAAACAACGGTCAATATTGGAAGCAATTGGAACATGCGGGACGCCAACTGGAAGAATTCGAAACATCGAGAATGCTGTATCGGAGATAAATAGACAGCCCTCAAGAGGGAGTGGACAGTCTGAACGAGCCCATACCATCGAGCTATACAGTGGCGTAGTAATATAAATTAAGTTGTAGATTAAGTGTTAAATAAATTAGTTAAACCAAGTTAAGTTTATTTACGTTACAGTATATAAAATTCAATGACAACAAGATATTCATAAGAGTTTCCCCAAGTTAATTTGAAAACAAGATCAATGATCACAAAATCTGCACTTTTTTAATTACTGCAATGAAAAGTTTGTTATTGGTATTCAGGCTATGCTAATAATTCTAATCAACCTGAATAAAACTTCATATATATCACTTTTTGAATTTTTGACTTCCTGATAAAAATATCCAGGGCCAAACGTTTAGTAACAATCAGTTTGTGTGTTGATTACTCCATAGTGAGCTAACTAGAGCAACTCTACTACCAGCGAACAAAAAAAATTAAACAAATTTGATTCCGAAAATACCAGCCCACTCTCAATAAAAGACTATTACGAGAAATGATAGAAATCAAGAAAGATAAATTCAACATCAACAAAAGAAAAGATATTGACAAACTTCACAAGTCATTTTGAACTCTAACTAATGTATTTAATATCCCTCGAAATTATTGATATATTTTTTTTATCTGAGTTTATGTTACAAATGTTTTGATCCTTTTCCACGATTATCATTAAATACAATAACCGAAATGTTGGGTTGAATTAAAATATGTCCGCTCTTATTCTGACCCTCCTTTCACGAATACTTGAACATGATATTTGAAAAGTGTCTTATGAACTGTATTCCAAACATTTTCTATGATTGTACAAGGAAAATATACCATATAGAAAATATGAGTGAATTTTGTTGAAATTGTGTATATATGCTCCTATATATAGAAGATTAATTTTTCCAATAGTCTGAAATTTCAAGTTATCAATAGACTGCATAAAAGTCAACATACAATAACTGTAGCATGCACATATACTCATATCATCAATAAAAACAGCGCATGTGTAAATTTGACAAATATTGATTGGATCACGGACTTCATTTTAGTGAAAGAATGTGTTTTTGACTATGTTTTGTTAGGTTTAAAATATTGTTTTTCAGATATTGGCACCAGAAATATCTGTGTGCCTCTAGTGACTTAACTGAAAGTTGCATGGAAACCACTCAGGATTGATTATGATCATGATCTGTCATGATGGATCACAATTGATCTGGACTGACTATGTCTGATCTGTCAGCTACTGAATCGGAGGTCGTCCCCAGGTATCTTCAAAATTAGCTCTTAGAGGGAGAATCTTCCCAGCAACAATACAAATATCCCCAGAATAACGATAACTATTAACATTTTAGAATACCTTTTCCTAGCAGGCTCCACAGATTCCTCTGGCAAAATGTCACCAAATTGTGGCAAATCGAATGTACTACAAAAAATAAAATTATTACTATCTCTATAATAAGTAACAAGTTATACAGCGTGATAAACATGTGAGAGTACCTCTCTCTGCGTAGAAAATTCCCTATATTTATATAAATTGAAGATTTATATATGAGGATGACATTGAGTACTGGATGACAATTGAATATAAATATATATCTATATATATATATATATATATATATATATATATATATATATATATATTAAAAAAAAAAATTTATGAACAAAAATAGTGTTTAAAACGAATCTAATGTTGGTACAGTTTTATTCAAATTAAAATTAAAATAAAAAATGTGTGTATTTTTTTTAAATGTTTGTGTGTTTATTCACTGTATGCAAACTTTTTCAGAGACACAAGCTGAAGATTGTAATTCTAGTGACAATATCGATTGGTTTTTGACAAAACATCATAAGCGATAAAAGTAAAATTTCGCAGGAAGCTTTTTTTTCTTACACTGTCTTTATTTCAATACTCAGAACTCTCAAAATGTGTAGGACTCTATTTATTTCGGCGAAAAATCGTTCAAGTGAATAAAATCCAGTGCAAGTTATTATTTTCATTGAATATTGTTGCAAAGCGTAATCTCGCAATATAACGTCATGCAATTTTTAGGTTAAAGTGCACTCCACTTTGCAGTAATCGTTATTAGGTTTTTACGTGATACGTTGTTCTGTCATCATGGGAATAAAATATGATCATAAGCGACAGAAACAGAATCGTAATAGACAAAATTTTCTGGCATTTACGATCATGTCAGTAGCATATTGTCGTAAATGTCTGAACACCCTGTAGAGTACATTATTTAATTTCATTTTTGAACTGGTCAAGGTAATGTTATTTTTCGGAACATGCCTTGTTTTATTGTGTCAAAGTTTCAATGTAAAAAACACTAAATACCGATTCATAAAAAAAGCTTCTGATGGTTTGATCGGGGAGTTAGTTTTCAGTCGTGCCATAATAAATAAGATTCATTCACTTGATAATTGTTCTTGTTCCTATTTAAATAAATGTTGTTTTTCTATTTTTCTACAAAAGCTAGCAGTGAACAACCCCAATTCACAATATTGGCGTTTACAATAAAATATAGCAATTATTGGTATTTTGTTGGAACCAAACTTGCACTTACAATAATGATTTCAAGCACTTATGTCCAAATGAGCATAAATAATATGTTGAATCACGTGTAGATTATCATAAGTAACAATTCGGTTGAAAAATCCAATTTTCAACAAATTTGTTGCTTACAATGTTTTGTCAAAAACCCATCGATCTGTTATATTGACAGATTCTTATTAATATAAATAAAATACTACCTACTGAACCAAATGAAAAGAAACTCACATTTTTGGAGGTGTTCTAACTGGAGGCTTCCGATGAATGATGCGCAAGGCACCAAACTTCAAATATCTTTTACAACCAGGTTTCGTAATAAAGTCTTCTTCGGTGAAATGATCTGAGCAAATTTACCAATGGTGTCTACAACTTCCAACCCCAGAAAAGATGACCACTGCTGAGTTCTCCTAGGTTCTTCAGGAAATCTATTACATTGATATCAGGTTAATAATTTGCATAGGTATTCAAAATGATATAAAGTGGTTTCAAAATTTCACAATAAATATACACAATCCAATTTTCCATTAAAATTAATATTCGTCAACACGTCGTTGGTTATAGGGATCTTGCATAATTGATGGGATCAACTCGATTTGAAACATACATAGGCCAAGAAAATAGTTAATGGTATTTACAGAATTGTGCCACCCCAGAAGACCTGCGCAGGTTGAATCACCCAGAAATACCTTATATTTTGTTCTATAAAATATTTTGAATTGTATTGATGAATGAATCCTTTGCATTTTGAATAATTCCAGATATTTATCAAGACCTGAGATGGATGATTTCCAAAAAGGAAATCTGCAAATATTTTGAGTAATTCAATAATTTGGAACATAACCTTAAAAAGGCGAGAAAGAATGAATGGCAATTGGATTTGAATAAAACTTTAAAGAGTTCAACTTGATTAATAGACACTTAGTTTATCATAATTGTAGTGAAAATCAACAGCCAAACTTACCGGTGGAAAGATCTCGGCTGATTCTCAATGCATTTCTCTTCACAGGATATGCACTTTGGAACCATGATTATTATATACACAACCACAAAAACAGTTTCTGAACTGAACTGGGAGGTTAATCAACAGGACGGGGAGTAATAAAAGTAGTTTAGAGTTCAAATCGACACGTACAAAATTTCTAAAGTCATTACCGACCCAAACGACCCAAACACTGAATGTACCAAAAATTTGATGACAAGTGACATTTATTCTCAACATTTGATTCGTCGAAAAATGTTAAAATCCCCTCCAAAAAAAACAAGTGAACGTTGGTTCCGCATGCGCACAGCTAAGATGTCTAAAAACCCTGGTGCTTGCACTTATACCTATAGAAGTTTGGGATCGACTTGGCGACACTTGGCCTACTTGATAATTGAGATTACTAGCGTGTCAGATGGCGACAATTTCGTTTTAGTTTCAAATCAGTAACAGGGTATATTTATTACCTCAGCTTTCTTCCTGAGATGAACTGTTCGCGGGTTCTAACTCTAGCTTTGCTATTGGTTGAAAAGAGACATCTGTCAAACTTCACCAATAGCAAAGCTAGAATTAGAAGCCCCCGAACATTGCACAAAGAAAGCACTGTCGTGTTGTTTTTCGTATTTTGTACCATTTGAATTTGAGGTTAACTGCATTTTGACAGACGGAGAATTTGAAATGAAATTGTCATTTAAATTACAGAAAATATAAAATTAAATGCATACAATATGATGAACTATGAAAATATTATTATTAGTCAATTCGTCAAGATTTGTACTTGCTTTTGGTACTGAATACAGGTGAATATTCGAATCTGCGGCTTCATACTGTCCACCCAAAATACAAATGTGGCCCATTCTACAAAAAGTATCCTTACACGCTACACTGAAAATAAACAATTCCTCACGCTCTATTGAACTGATGAACGAGTGATTTTTCAAAGAACAAACTCAGGAATAAGCTAAGTAAGATTTTAAATCAAAGAGATGGAAAACGCATAGATACCGACAAAACACTGAAAATAATTTCATATAAGATTCTGCAGATGTCAGAAATTAAGTTCTGACATTAAGCGAGAATATAAACAAACATTTTTGGACGGCGCCATCTACCACAGAAAGAAGCTCTGTTGAAGTAACAGGTGGTGTCCCCTCGAAAATCTAAACAATATCGAATCAGTTCATTCACCAGGGTTTTAAGACATCTTACGCACAGCGAAATTGCTTAAATGAAAAGGTCTATAGATTTCGCTTGCCAAAAACGTTTGACATAAAAAACTAAAATTAAATCATTACAAATGCAAAATGAAAAACATGATCTGTTCTCAGGAATCTCAAGCAAAAGTTGATTTATTGATAGTTGATGAGTTATGTTTCAAAGATAGTGATTGTTTATATATCTCAATCATATGGGTTTTCTCTAGATTCTACTCCTCCCTTTGTAGTTCCAAGGAAATTTGGTGTTTTTCTTTCATGTGTATTAATTTCAACTTGTGTTCTTCGAATGATCGTTTTTGTAAATCTACAAAATCTGCTTTGGACAGAGCCCAAGTAGAAATTTTGTCTTTTATTGTTAAGATGCTATTCCTTTTTTTGGGTCCTCCGCAGATGGTATTGTATTCATTATACTTTTGACAAAACTACGAATTCTTAGGTTAAGTTTGATGTTGATGTTTCTGAACGGTCCGAATGAAGGTACAGCGGAAAAATGTGTTGCCAACATATGGAAACAATGAGTTAAGGAATCCAGGATTAGTTTTTGATTGAAAAATGCATAACGTTCTAATCCATAGTTAATTAATAATCCGAGTTTAGATAATCAACGGTTCAAACTCGCATTGAACAACCGGGCCTGAGTGTTCAGGCTAAAGTTTCAGGATGCCCATTAATAGAAAATTGCATTTTTCCCATTATGTTTTAATTACCAGTTGCCATAAACTCACCAAACCAAACGGTACTTTCATGATTTATTATTTTTTGGTTATATCTGTCTACAGAAGAGGAGAGCAACATGTTTATAAACAAGGACTGTCAACAATTTGACGCTGAAAGTAAAAAAACTTGAACCAACAAATAGCGGCATGACCTTGAAAAAGCGGCGGCTAGTTTTAAGTACTCTGATTGGCTGGAGGCAAGAAGCCAGCTTCAAAAAGCTGAAATGGAAGGCAGCGTTGAGTCTTAAGGCTAGTTTTCATCACAGAGGATTGCGGATGGCGGAATGAAATTCCGCGTAAGGGATGATCCTCGCATCAAACAAACGTTTTCATAAACGCGGAGCGTATTTAGTGAATTCTAGTAATATTTTCATTTGACAAGATAACTATCTGGTTTTTGACAAAGTACAGAACATAATTATCATGTCAAAGGTGGTTTTGATTTTAAAACGAATTGAGTAGTACAAATAATATAAATTCATTCAGTATTCAGGTTCCTAAAATTTGCTTGTTGGGACTACTTTATGCATTTTCCAAAATAATTAGAAGAAAACGGCAACCTAAACGATGGTGGGTATAAGAAACATATTTTTAAACAGAAAAGCTCAAGGATCATATCATAATCTCTTCTTCGTCAGAATTCATCTTGCCCAACACACGTAACAGAGTGCGATTATCTAAATTACTTGAACACTTTAACCACAAAATATCCCCCCCTATTTTGTGACTATAACGACACAAATACAGACCATAAACAAATATAAACCCGAGCTGGCATTATAACCTCACTTATCTAATGTCAAACTGCCAAAAGCTCTGAAAACCGCCAGAAAGTTAAAAAAATTTCAACATAAAATGAGACTCCGCAAAATGTTAAAATATCCGCAAATATTTCGCGCCATTCACATTTTGAATATTTTCTACCAATCAGAAAAAGTCCGCAACAAAATAATCCGCCATCCGCTGTGATGAAAACTAGGCCTTAACTTAAAACAGAATGCGGTCAACGGTTTTTGCACACGGAAAGTCTCTCGGCGTCAGGTCACATGCGTGTTCCCTATTTTGTCAAGAGCTTTTGGCAACACTGATAGTGATAGTGTCAAATGTATTTTACATACTTCAATCATATAGACACATCAGACAACATGACATTACTTCAATCGGAAGCATAAACAATTTGATGATTTAATTTGATTTCTTTAGGTATATCAGAAAAAAACAAATACAGTTTTATACTGACGTCTTTTTTTTAGGATTTTCAGACATGGATAGAACGGGCCAAATTGGGTATATGGTTTTGAATGAAGATGGTGCAGTGTTGTCTTCATCTGGTGATCTGGAAAATGATGAAAAATTTGCCAACTCTATAATGACACTGATCAGTTTATCCTCTCAAATTGATCGTAGTGGGTATTCAGAAGATGGATTCAAAAAAGTATCAATAGTATACAATAATCATTGCTACATTATTTGTTTGTCAAATAGAAAACTACATATTGTTAAGAAAACTTTACCTCAAATGTGAAATGAAATTTTTGCAGAGAATACTGATTGAGAACATTTATTCATTCTATAAAAAAGTTTGTACTAAATCAGTGTATTCCCTCAGGGTAAAAATTAAATTCTTTTAATATACTGAAAAGATGTGAAAATTTCCATATAAAACTATATTGCTTATTTTCACAATTACGCTGATTCCTCTCCAACAATATGAATTGAAAAATGGGAAAACATCCGATCACAACGACAGTTATAAGAATACAATACTATACACCTACTATTTTTAGAAAATACCTGTTCAGTTCAATCATGCCCAGATGTAAAATACATTATGAGGGATTGTTTGAAAATATAAGCAGGGTGTTCATAAAATGAGATGTGGATTCATCTGCGACTTAAAGATAAACTTTAGTCACTATCTTCCATCGTTCAAGATAATGCTTGTCGGGTACTCATCTATATGAGTTCTTAATTAAGACTGGATTAGAAAATAAAATTTTTACGTTCAGATTTTTCTCTTGAGTTAGGGCCTTCCAAAATATCTATCAGATGTAGTTCAATGTCCAGCGTGGCTTTAGCCGGGGAAGTAGTTTTCTGTTAGATATTGACAAAACTAACTTTATTTTTATCGTGGATTTTTTAATTAACAGAAAAATGTTTCTATTCAATGTTCTATTGAGAATGTTTTTCTTTCAATCAAAATAGGACAGTTGCTTTGGTTTTTATCAATTAACAAAAGAGTATGCACTCCTTTTCATGGTTGGTTTGGTAGATTTTATGAAATTATCTTCTCACTTTAATTAGAAACATTCATTCTGTATTTCCATGATGTTTCTGTGAAAGAGAATTGGTCACATTTCGGCAAACTTTAATGTAATAAAAATAATATGGTATCTAAAGATTGAAATTAACTCAATAAATTTTTCTTACTAATCAAATTATATTAGTCAGAAACAGGGCTTCATGAAGAAACCCAAACGATATATGCAATAAAAGCGATAATGTCAAAATTATGAGAATAAAAATGAGATAAAATATACCAATCCCTAAAAGATAAATTTTCTTACCAATCAAATTATATTAGTCAGAAACAGGGCTTCATGAAGAAACCCAAACGATATATGCAATAAAAGCAATAATGTCAAAATTATGAGAATAAAAATGAGATAAAATATACCAATCCCTAAAAAATATATATATATATATATATATATATATATATATATATATATATACAGTAAAAACCAGATATAACGACATTGAAGGGACGTTATGTCCGATAGTTGTTATAAGCAATATACACAAGTATGTATGTATATATTATGTCTGTTTGTAGTATGGGGATAGGTTATGCATATGAACTTGTTTTCAAATAAAATGTAAATAAAAGAAATAAAAACGACATAGTAACGCGTAAACACACGATCTAAACCAGAATTTTTAAAATCAACCTGTAACTCACGCGGTCAACTATCGCACTGAATAAGTCGTAAAACATGCAAGGTCAAATGGCAAAGAGCGGGAAAGAGGTTCGTTCGGCTAAGGTAGGAGAATAATAATCCTTCTTAGGTTCAATAATAAGCCTGTAGCAAAATATTCCTTCATATTATTAGTATAAAGGTGAAAATTGTTCGTAATGTTTTGTTTTGCTGGGATAGGTAAACGGTTGGTCGTTATAGCCGATGAATATCGATAAAGTTTTGTTGTTTTAAGCGATATGTTGCTGTATCCGATGTCGTTATAGGCGGTATGTGTACTTATTAGTTTATATAGATTCGGCTGGGACCTTGCCATTCGGTTGTTATAACCGATCTGTCGTTATATTCGGTTTTTGCTATATTTATATATATATATATATATATATATATATATATATATATATATTTTATATATTATTTTAACCGAACACAGTAGCGGACGGAAACTATCTCAACACATTACCAAAAAAAAAAAAATATTTTTTTACAAAATAATATAAAGGTGTTGGCAACAAAAGGTGAGGTTCATATATATATATATATATATATATATATATACAGGGTGTTAATTAAGTACGGGAGGTGATTCTTTGGATGATTTCAGGACGAAAAGTTCATATGAACGTATGTCCCAAACGGCTTAGTTTTCGAGGTACAGGGTGATCAAAATAAAATGTTTTCAAGATTTTTTGGAGTTTACTTCGACATTTTTGACAATAATCAATTCAAATTAGGCAAGTACAATCCATTCAACAGTGCGCACAATACAAAATAATTCACAGGGCCCACTTGTTTTCAGAGTCAAGCCTTGTTCAATCCTTCAGATTTTTTTTCCGCCGCCACTGACAGATTATCAGAAAGGAATATTCAATGTTTCATTTAATATCTATTTGTTTTCCTGAAGATTTTTCATTTACTTGTACGGTTTAGAAGCTATAATGAAAAAATGAATGCAAACATTTTGGACCATTTGAATTATTTGAGAAATGAATTATTTTTTATCGTGCGCAATGTTGAATGGATTGTACTTGCCTAATTTGAATTGATTATTGCCGAAAATGTCAAAGCAAACTCCAAAAAATCTTGAAAACATTTTATTTTGATCACCCTGTACCTCGAAAACTAAGCCGTTTGGGACATATGTTCATATGAACTTTTCGTCCTGAAATCTTCCAAAGAATCTCCTCAATCTCCCGAAAATTTGTCAACATACTTAATTAACACCCTATATATATATATATATATATATATATATATATATATATATATATATATATATATATATATATATATATATATTATATATATATATATATATATATATATATATATATTCCTAACCTGTCAGTTTCACTTGTCACACCACACACACTCACACATTTATATTTAAATAATTTTAAACAAAGCTAATGTGGTTGTAGTAACTTTGAACTTCGTTTTATTCCTTGATCTACGTTTTTTTTTCTTTTGTATCACTATGTTAGATGAATATGTTTAACATCATTGAAACCAACCTCAACAAAGTTTCTCCCTGATGATGGAAATAAACATTTCTGAAAGCTCGGATAAACCTTGAAGAGTTTACTTTTTCATTGCTGCTTACCCCAATATCCCTAACTGTACCTAACTAGTCAGCAAATTATATATATATATATATTATATATATATATATATATATATATAAGTTGCAATGGGAGTTCCTCAAGGATCAATCCTAGGTCCCCTGTTTTTTGTTATTTTCATGAATGATATTATATACTCTTGTACTTCTCCAAACAAAATGGTAATATATGCTGATGACACAAATCAACTAATAGCCGAAAATGATTTGGAAACATCTGTTAACAAATCAAATGAGTGTGCACAAGAATTCCATCATTGGTGTTATAAGAACGGCTTATTGGTAAATACATCTAAAACACAGTATATGTTATTTTTACCAAAGAATGTTAGCTACGACTATAGTCCTTTGATCAAAATAGATCACATATCTATCAAGAGAGTGCTCGAAACTAAATTCTTAGGTGTCACTGTGGATCAAAAACTAACATGGGAACCACATGTAGATAATATTGTATCAAGACTGAGCAGCGTTTGCTTTGTTATCAGGCAACTGAGGAATACAGTATCTTTGGATGTGCTCAAACTTGCATATCATGGGCTAGTGCAATCCGTTTTAACTTATGGTCTGATTTTTTGGGGTAACTCAAGTCATGCCTGTAGGGTTTTTATAATGCAGAAAAAAATAGTCAGATGCCTGGTGGGTGCGCACCCTCGTGAAAGCTGTCGACAAATCTTCGTCAAACTATCACTCCTCACCCTACCATGTCTGTATATATTTTTGTTAACAATAAATATGAAAAAAGATGAGTCAAACTTCATACGAAACAATATGATTCATAATTATGATACCCGTCGAAGAGATGATCTCCGCGTGCCAATCTCACGACTTGCTGTAGCACAAAACTCACATTCTCATCAAGGTGTAATCTGTTATAACCGTGTGGTTAGTATCCTAGGAAATATCAAGAACGTCAATGAGTTTAAATTAAAACTATTCAATTATTTGAGTGCTAATGCTTTTTACTCGATGAAAGAATTCTTAGAATGTTAGTGATATAAGAGTATTCAAACTATGAATTTATTTAAACACAAATTTGTACTATAAATATTTTATCCTCTGCAGGTCTTGTATCTGTCTGATTGTAATTGACTTGATGAATGTATATCTTTAATAATGTTAGAGTTGTGAATGTATTTTAAAATGTATTTTAAAATTTGTGAATTTTTTCACTTTTAAATATTGTATCTGTTGACTAGTCTGATAAGTTTTTGTACTACCTGTGTGAAAATTTCAATGATGAATAAATTATCTATCTATCTATCTATATATATATATATATATATATATATATATATATATATAGAGATGTACACGGTCATTGTGAATCCCGTGAAGCATATGAACGAGACGCAGTTTAGCCCGGAGTAACCTTGTTAGTCCCGATATCGGGCTCAACAAAGTATCACCCTGTATCTCTTCACTGGGTGATCAGAATTGAATGCAGGTCATTTCCCCACGTTTTAGATCGGGTCACACAATATACCATTTCCATAACCAACATACGCGACTTAGTTCTTTGGTTCGAACTGTAGGGGGCGCTTTGCGTATATAGAGATATGCAGAATTATATACTTCTTTGTAGAGCCCACAAACTTTTGTAGCGTTGTGGAGCCCTAAATTTGGCAACATCGCAATGGCTGCCTTCATGAATTCAATATATATGAATTGCTGGATCCATGATCTGTCCTAGCGCAAGGAGTAGTTCATAATTCAATATAAAAAATATTTATCGTTCATTTTTCAGATTAGGGAATTTGAGTTTGAAATATATTTGATATTTGAATATTTGAAGATATATTTACCAATTCTTTTTCTAAGGGGAATTTTGTGCGATCAATCCATCTACATAAAGGATGGTTGGAAAAAAGTACAACATAAACAATATTGGCTTAAAAGCCTTATTCTTCAGTTTTCATCGTAGATTTAATTTTTGTGCATCAAACGACATTTACACTGATTTAGACCATATAGGGGAGACGGTCTACCAAGAATATAAGGCAAATATAACTTCCAACTGAGGAGCGATATAATGATTTCAACCATCGTGAAGATTGGATATAAAATCTCAACAATTTTTCGAGGCAAAGGAACTTTTATATTGACTTTCTTGGAATGCAATTTTGCGGTCTTTTGAAAATAAAATTTATAGAACTTCTCATTTTTTTTTTTGTTATAAAATCACTTAATTAATTGATAAAAAAAGGGGGAAGGAAAGAACAGTTCACATATACGAAATAGGTTGAAACACCTGAAATCATCACATTAAATTCAAGCCCAGATGGGTCTGTTGAGGAAAGAGATTTTGCATTGTACACAGGGAATACTCTCATTAGTTCTAAATTGCGGAAAAATACATACACATAAAGTTCCGGTTCATTAATGTATTTTTTCAATCTTAGAAAGCTCCAACATCGACAATATTGAAGTAATAACTCGACAATATGCATCTTTTTGTTGGTAATTCAAAGATCTGGTTGAATGTCCAGTGGTACCATATGGGTACCGTTGAAAGAATTATTTGTTCTCTACAAAATCTGATTTTGTAATGCTTGAGTAAGATTATCCCCTGTTTTATTTGGATAATAAAAAATATTAATATCGGGAGGGTGCTTAGAGATCGATTGTGAATAAATGACAAAGAATTAAAATACAAGTAGTATATATTTCGTCCAATTGAATTAAAATATGCAGAAATATATTAACTCGGAAAAGCTAGTTTCAGGAACAACTAGAGATAACAAAATTGAGCTTCTCAGGAAAGTGGGCAATTGTTTTTTTTGTGCATGTTTTTCGACCATAGATATCTTCTGATATGAGGAACGAATCAGAACCACAAAAACTGAACTATTCGCTGATGAGTACTCAATATTTTTTTGGGGTATTCCAATCACATGAAACCATCAATTTACTTGGCATAAATCAATATTTTCACAACTATTATTTACATGGAAAACTGTCTAGAACAATCAACGGCAAATTTTATTTGAGCAGCAGTTCGTAGAGTGATATTCTTTTCTTCTTTCGAATTTTTATTTTTATTTTTTGAGTATTAATATTAATGAAATATTCAACAGAAATTTATTATCCCCTTTTTTCCTATCTTACTTCAAGATTAATATTTATAACTCCGAAATTTCAGAATGAAATATCAATTTCATGAATATATGAGATATTGAATTTGTTTTTCCTCTTCTTCCCGCTAAGGAAACGATCGACTATACGAAAAACCTGAACAAAAAATTGGATGAGAGATTGGTCATCTTATTTTTACTCTATATTTGACCCTGAATGGAAGTAACATTATGTTCTCATGAAGTTCTTATCGGTGCTATTTCATGAATTATTCATAAAAATAATGTATATTATGCCGAATAGGATTCAATCATTCAGAAATACTTCCCGAAAACTCGGACCTGAAACAGTAATAGGTATGTTTCTTTGTAGAGGATAAAAACACAAGGAGTTGAATTTTTTTAATTTTTTTTTAATTTTAAATTTTTGGGAGTAAAACTTGAAATTATCGAAAAAACAGCTTTGGTTCAATATTTTTTCCTTGGAATCATTTGCCGAATGATAATGGAGAACCTCATTGAAATAAATAATTATATATCACTCTATTGCCTGTTGCTTAAAGAAACTCCTTCATTGACTTTTAGAATTTGACTCTATTGTTAGATCATTTAATATTTTTTCTTACTTGCACTCCCCTGAATGGGTCCATTCTTGGATTATATAAAGAAACAATCAGCACAGATAATTTTCGAACAAAAATCTTTTATGAAATGAGTTTTCGAGTTAAATGAAATGATTTTTTTATCATATACTTCTTCAAGAATAATGTTTGATGCGTTATTATGATGGAAATGGTAATTTTTGGTGATGTCTTATTAAATATTAACTTTACGTTTCTTTGCATTTTCTGAGAACATTTACCATAGTAATGTATATTTTTTTTCATACCATCAGAAAGTAGAGATTTCAACGAACAAAAAGCTCACCGAGCTTTTTAAAAAAGCTGATATTTTGACGGAAGAATTTTTGATTGAAAATTAGGTGCTTTTTCGATATTAAGTCAGAATAAGGTGAAAAAAATAAATATTTCAAATCAAAAAAATTACAGTGTGTTTGGGACATAAAAAGGTAAGTTTTCACCAAATTTCGTGAAAAAATTTTTTTTTTTGGGAAAGATAAAATAAAACCAAAAACTTGGTTATTTCAATTTTACATACATTTTGAGGTTATGTGAAAATTGGAATGCAAAAGTTGTAGATCTTTTATTATCTACAACTTTGCTATTCAACTTTTTCCATAGGACTCGTAGTTTTGCCGGAAATCTAGATAAACCGTTTTTACCCTTAAAACTCACCCCTTCCACTTCCCGACCTCAGATCGCCCGTAAATTATTTTTCCCTTCATTTTTGTTATATTCTCTTTCTTTTCCAATGGGTTTCATCCTACTATTATTTTTTTTAACTTTTTACCATTTTCAAAGGCTGGTCTATTTTTATTCAGATAGTTATTTTATTTTCTATTCCAGTCTTAATTAAGAACTCATATAGATGAATGAGGCAAAGAAGAATGTTTTCCGAAAGAAAGTACTCACCAGAAATCATTTGTAGCATTGATGCAAGAGAGGCATCGCATTCACTAGGTCTTCAATACATTTTTGTTGACGAAAATCTATTTCACGCTTCCACGATCATCAGGAATGGGAAACACATTTTCAGAAGCAATCTCACTTTGCAAAGATGGAAAGTTAGAAACATTTATATCGGAGGGACACTTTGAAATCAGTTTTTTTTTACATTCAAACCTGTCATGGGGTATGATAGATTGATTTGTTTGAAAATATTAACAGGATGTTCATAAAATTAGATGTGGAATCGTCTGCGACTGAAAGATAAACTTTAGTCGCTATCTTCCATCGTTCAAGATAATCTCTTGTGGGGTACTCATGTTGAAAAGGGAAACACAGTCAAATGAATATCAAAAGGAAATATTTTTCTGTGAATAGAAAAATCCACGATAAAAATGAAGTTATTTTTTGTGAATGTCTAACAGAAAACAACTACTTCTCCGGCTGAAACCACGCTGGTCATTGAACTACATCTGATAGATATTCTAAATGGGAAATACATTTTTTAGAAGCAATCTCACATTTAAACCTGTCATGGGGTATGATAGATTGATTTGCTTGAATATATGAACAGGATGTTCATAAAATCAGATATGGAATCATCTGCGACTGAAAGATAAACTTTAGTCACTATCTTCAATCGTTTTGTATTGCAAGAGCTGATGATATATTTTTCCGAATTATCTGAGCAATAAGCAGACTCATGTAAAAAAGTGAAGGATAGGTATATAGGAGTGTACCCTTGTTGAACATGCAAGGAAAAATGCCGTTTGCCTAGTCTGATCAATATTCAATTAATTTACGTTTCATCGAGGGTAATATCATAAGTGCTAGGGGTTTTATCGCATTTTTTTTTTTCGAGAAAGCATTTTGCCTGGAAATTTCACCGACTGCGATTTGCGGTCTTATTATCTGGCCGCATATTGCACGAGTTAAATTTTCCTAGGGGCAAAATGCTTGAGGGAAAATTTCAAAGATTTTATGATAAAATCCTCTA
This sequence comes from Gonioctena quinquepunctata, assembly GCA_018342105.1. NCBI lineage: Eukaryota > Metazoa > Arthropoda > Insecta > Coleoptera > Chrysomelidae > Gonioctena > Gonioctena quinquepunctata. The sequence goes on along the minus strand of JAFIRS010005320.1, from coordinate 32,117 downwards.
GCACGAATGATATTTGATGAGAATATTTCCCAAATAACATTTGAAACTGGATAATATTATCAGAATTCATGTTATATTTGAATTTCCAACGGGGAAAATTACAACAATTCTTCTCGTTCCAAAATTGAAGGAATCGTGTGTCCGTTTCTAAATGCTTGACCCTTGACTAATGTGGCTATTCCATAGTTATCTTTGGCAATCTATCTTTCCAACAATTAATTTGAGAATATCGAAATTCATTCAGCTATTTTTAGTTTCGTAAATAAAAATATATTTTCTCGAAAACTGCTGTGCTATTCGTTCATTTTTATGTCATAATTGGGAGTGTTTATCCATCCATACACTGAACCCTGAAATATGTATGTCTTCATTTGTAACGAATACTCAAATTCCAATTTTTATGATCCTAACTTGAAAAGTAACGAAACCCCCATAGAAATTTCCAACCCCTATATCACCCCTTTAGGGGTTGAATTTCGGAAAACACTGAAACACGTATTTATGTATTTGTAACAAAGACCTATAATTCCAATTTTCATGAACTCCACTTGAAAAAACTAACGGTACTCCTATACATACTTTCAATCCTCACTTCAACCTTAAGTGTTAAATTTTAAAAAATCCTGAAATTTGTGATTTTTATTTAAAAAGATAAGCCCAAATACCAATTTCCTTGACTCTCACTTCAAAACTTTCACGCTGAGGTTTATATGAAAACTTCATAATTCTCACATATCTAGTTTCTCCAGATACGAGAGTTTTTCTGATTCAGAATTATATTCTTCTGGAGCTGAAAAAGTCGATATCTCACTCGATGTTCCATGGTGTGAGACTACTGATCGACTTTTTAATATTTCTTAGTTTCTCTGCAGATATTTCCATATAACCGGGACCATTTTCATTTTCGGTATTACTCGTCTCGCAGCTACTCAGGTCGGAAAATTCAACTTCATCACCTGAACCTGACGAAAAATCCACATTTTTGGAGCTAACAGGTTTTCTCATACGATAATCAACTTGATGATACAAAAAAAAATATATTCATTAACTTCAAAGCGAGTCGCTTATTATTGAACATAAACATTATACTGAATATGAATTATGTGCTCACATTTTTGCCTTTTCCCAAGTTATAATTTTGCAGGGTCATCGCCACAATCTGTTTTCCTCTGTAAGTCACCGCACGCTTACTGATTTGAAATCCCTAATAAATATTTTGAACTGAAAAACGTGCGAGGCAGTAGAGGCAACGCCGCCGGGACACACAGAGGCCGTTTTAATATAGGCAATATACGTTTGGGATTCATAGCGTAGTGAAAGAATAATTGGCTCTACAACGTTTCAAAGGAGTATACAAATTTTTAAATATTGAGAATTGTTACCCCTCTAAGTGTGCTTCGACGGAAAATGATGGAATGATGTCATTGCACTGGAATATACTCTTCGCCCATTCTGAAAAGTGCGGGTTCAAGAGCGACCCGTTCATATGGTGGGCTTCACAAGCTACCGTGTACAACTATATATATATATATATATATATATATATTACAGAAATTAATGTTACTCAACCTTACAAGTATTTTGTCACTCCTTGATCACATTTATTGAATTATGGAAATATTTAATAGATATATAATAGTACTATTTGAGAAATTCAGTAAAAGATGGAGGAGATAATGTAACTTTGTACATTATATAAATGCTGTGAACATTTATTCTGAATGAAACCTTGCATATGTATATCAATCAGATCAACTGACATGCCAAGTAGGCCCATAGATTTTAGATTCAAACTGAGTTTGAGTGGGGTTGTATTATTGGGAATCTGCAATATAAAGTGAAGACCTCAGGGAAAGAATGTACTAAGTCACTTTGGCAATCATTTTCTGGAGAGCGTTCTTTAGGTTGAAAACCCGAAGCTTCTATACGAATTTAATTTCCTCTAGAGGTATTTGTTTAATAAATTATACTACTGCTAATTAGGACTAATTTTAAAAAAAAAAATCTTTGGTGACTTTTTGTCCATTATTCTCCAGCAACTCACACTCTTTTTCCATTCCATTTTTATAGGACGAAATACAGCGACATCTAAAGGTTGCCGAGTATGGGTGGCGTTAGGGCAAAGTGATATCATAATTATATTTACTTTTGAGTGCCAAAGTTAGATGCGAGGTATGACTGCCTAAAAACAGTATTACAGGAAATTGTATATTTGCCGCCACTACCCAAGGATAAAAAACATTAGCATTAAACTCTCTCCAGTCATCCATCCATTTTCTGACTTCCCAAGTCACCATTGTTCTGAAACTTTATCAACAACTGACTTAGGAATACTTTTGTATTTATATAAAATCATGGGAGGAAGAATATTACCAGAGGCACTACATGTTATTAGAGTTGTTAGGCACTCTTTGTCATCGTTTCCAACTAACGAATAAACCGTCTTCCCTTTTCTAACTAGCACTTTGTTTCCTTTGGGGCTAAGGAAGAAGGCTGTCTCATAGCAGTTAAAAATGCTACTCGGATCGTGTAATATATACATATTAACAGTGTTCGTATCTTTAAAATTGCTCTCCACTTCTTTAAACCAATCACGAATTCTCTTCTTGGTAAGGTTGGCTCTCGAACATGTTAGATTCTGTGAAATCCTCTTGGTTATTTCAGAGTGTCGTTTCAGAAACAATTCATACCACTTTCGGCCAGGTCTTCCGTCTGCAAAATTGTTGGGTCTACCCAATTCTTTGATTAAAATCTGAACACTATCCAGTAACTGTGTCTTAGTAGCGAAAAATCCACAATCTGAAATCCTGTACAACCACGTAACAAGCATAGATTCTTCTTCTTGGGTTTTAACTTTATCTTGAGTTGATCTGGGCATACTTTGCCTGGCCGTTTTAAAAGGCATTCCTGCCCGAATAGCTTCAATAGCATTTTTTCGGATGAATATTAGATTTTTTTTCTTTTTTCCATGTATTTTTATAGCTGAAAAGACAAACACCAATTACCGGCATAGAAATGCTTCAAATATGGGCACACATATTTCAGCAAAATTAAATATATAACAAACAAATGTATGGGATGCCGAAAATTGGTCTTCCGCATATTTGATTCATTTGTAACATAAGGAAAGACACTAGACAGTTAATGTATGGGTTTAAGCAAAAAAGGGGCCTTTGATTCAAACAAATGATCGGCACCCACTATTTTACTGAAAGTTACTTGCTACAGCCTATCACACCATGTGTCATCAAAAACTATACTTACAAAATGATCTAGAACATAATATTACGTCTTTATCAATATATTCAATATTAGAAAAAATATTTGAATCTTCCACTTCCTGCTAATAAGACAAGACAAGAACTGACAGTTATAGAACTTTTTATACTGATTTCCGATTACAAACGATGGAGGGTTCGTATTTTTCAAAGAGAGGGTAAATGATGTGAGAGCAGTACAGATGTCTTAGATTTTATGAAATTCAGGTGGGAATCTTATTATTTGATCAAATTTCAAGAGAGTGTCGTTAACTGGTGCACTGCCGATAATTGGAGGTTTTTCCTTATATGGGATATAACGAAATTTGTCAACAAAGTGGAGGCCATATTTTTCAACAGAATGGCATGAACTTTGTCAAAAAAATATTTTCCATCAATGCCTTTGATAAATTCGAAGATGGGCAATCGGTCCAGTAGTTTCAAAATGGCGGCTGTTGAAAGATTGAAAAAACATCTCAATCTCTCATTTTCATACCAATATCGGCAAACTATAGGTCTTTTGATAGAGCTTCAAGAGCTCCACAACTTGTATTGAGAACGTTTTTCTCTAAGATGTACAAAAAAAAATCGCTGTGAATTCAATTCATTAGAATGAATAATTTTTGTTTACCCTGTACGCTCTTTTCATTTGAGGTTCATTCGCTCGTGTCAATCAGATACATTCGAGTTTTGCTTCCGCCGACAAATAGAACATCATCGTATTTTAACATATCTCGATTTCAAAGTTAAACTATGAAAATAAATATTAATAATATTCGTTAGCTTGATTGGTGGCAATTTCAGAATCAATGAATTCAGAAATCTATGTAGGTATAACTACTCTGTGTGACATATTTTACCCATTAAGTATACACGACCTGCTACAAATGTAATTTTACAATACAAATCTATCTAGAACATGTTTTATTTGTACAAAGTATCGACAATTTCCCACTGAAATATTGGTACAATAATAATTATCCTCCTGAAAATATAAAAAAATAACCATTTTGAAGTTACCCAGAGAAATAAATTGACTTGGGGTTATTAGGAATTTAATAATGACAAGTAAAAATTTGAATACTATTTCAGAAAGATAGGTACCTATACAGTTGAAAACGAGTATATACTTTTGTTCCTGGATTTGTATACCTACAGCAGAAACTCAATTTAATAGTTTATTGGCCGTTAATGTATTATAATGGATATATTTCTTGTATGTGCTACACACTTTCTGAGGAATTGAGAAACATTAAAAAAAATTACGAGCATTGTAAATAAGATCTTGAAACTGGAATTTACATAATTACAAATGCTGAGTGTTCAACTGGATTCTATTTCCGTTGTTCTTTAATAATCACTGAGAAATAGAAAAACTTCTATATCGCAGAAACTACAAATAATTCAATACAAGTGAAAATTGAAAATGTTTTTTAGTCATCAGATCTGACAGCGTACCGGGAAACCAAAAACAAAACGTCGTAGTCTACAGCCGCATGACACGAACCCCTCACTATTCGAAGTCGGACCTATAACAATCTAAGGTAACTAGCTGTATCGCATGAATAGAACAGTGGACTGTATTGCATATTGAAATACTGGCCGCAACATGCCGCCCCCCTTGGAAGCTCTAGCTTCCAATAGTCTTCAAATATACTGTTCTCACAAAAAAAAAGTCAGTTATAGTCAATTGGTAGAACACATAAACGAGATACAGGTCGTTTAAAAAAGCCCTTTACCGTTCGGACTGTCACTACCCGCACTATATTGTCTGCACCGGGGTGAAGTTCTGTGACTCTGGCCAAGCCCCATTTTTGAAGAGGTGAGTTGTCTTCTTTCACTACCACCATAGTTCCTAGCTTTACATTCGAAATTCCTGAATTTGATTGCCACATCGTTCGTCCTTGGAGAGAGGACAAGTAGTCCTTGGATCACCTGGCCCAGAAATGCTGAATGAACATCAGATGATAATATTATTTGATTTGAGTTTTTTGTATCGCAAATCCTCCTGAGGAGCTGATAACAGGTGATCCGATGAGGAAGTGTCTGGTGTGAGTACATCTAGGTCCATGGGATCGTCGGAATGGGGGGTTAAATGTCGGGAATTTAGACACGCCTCTACCTGCACAATGACTGTGTGGAACTCATCGTAAGTTAGCCTCTCGTTACCCAGAACTCTTTTTATGTGGTATTTAGCAGATTTGACGGCTGCTTCCCAAAGCCCGCTAAAGTTGGGTACCCGTGGTGGAATAAAGTGCCATTTTATCATTTTTGAGAAAAATATTCAGAAAACTTGCCGAGTTTTCCCCTGCCTGAGAAAATTGTAGAGTCCTTGGAGCTCCACATTTTTGATCATATTGAATATCCGCCCCCCAACCCGCATTATTCCATTTTCATCTAGGAAAGGGCTTAGCGAAATTAGTCCACTTGATTTGTTTAGAGCTCGCCTCTTTTGCAAAGATTCAATCTCTACCTTAAATGTTTGCTGTTGTGACAATTTAATTAAGCAATTTGTAGCATTTCCTATTTCCTCCAATGACAAAGATCCCTTCAACCTAGCAGCGTTTGCGCTACAATTGTTTATGAAGTGCAAACAAAAAGCCCAGACCTGCTGTAATTTAGGATAATTTGAACACCTGTCAAATATGTACAAAGAAATTTCGACAAAAAATGTATGAGTTATAACCCTTCGCTCTGGAACCTCACCCCAGCTTGATTCTTTCTTGGCCAAAGCTGTTCGTCTGAACTCAACCAGTTTGAACCGTGCCACCATAGTGCAAACGATGCCAACTTCCCTAGCTCTATTCCCCTTGAAATGATAGGGTTTTATTACATGGGACCATTGATCATTTCCTGTAATGTCTTGAATTTTTATGAATTGATTTTGAGTCCCTAACTAGCCTAGCTGATAATAGAGCAGCACAAAGTTCCAACCTTGGAAGTGAAATGACTTTCAAAGGTGCTACCCTTGATTTTCCGCATAACAGATGAGCATGATGGGTACTTTCTGCACCTGTAGACCGAACGTATACTGCAGCGCCATAGCATCCGAGAAGCTGTGTAGCTGTATATCTTTAGGGTTCCTACAAATGACTTGCCTGCCTATCCTTATTCTAGACAACTCAGTAATTTCATCATTGAAACGAACCCAAATCTAGAGGAAGTGATTCATCCCAACCCACATTACTTTTCCAAAGCTGTTGGATAATCATTTTGGCATTGACTATAACAGGACCGACAAGACCTAATGGATCGAAAACCTGAGAGATCACTTATAAAATTGTCCTTTTTGTGACCCTAGACTGGTTTTTGTCCCACATGATTTTATAGTACAATATATCCTCTTCCGCATTCCATAACAAACCCAGTGCCTTTGCTGAAGGGCCCTCCAAAAAGTAGTGCCTAAAACCAGCCGCCTCCAAAACCTGGCTGACCTGTTTTTTAGCACTCTTGCCTCCTCTACTGATGCTGACCCTGACAATAAGTCATCCATATGAAAATCTCTCAATATTACTCGACTGGTCTCTGGAAATTGCTCCTTACAATCATCACCCAACTGCTGTAAACACCTAACAGCAAGATAACTTGCAGGACCTGTCTCATAACTAACCGTGTTGAGCCTGTAAACCCCGACTGGTTGTTCTTCAGAAAAACGCCATAAAATTCGCTGCGGGTCTCGATGCTCTTCCTTAACAAGTATCTGTCGAAACATCTTCTCCACGTCAGCAGTGATGACTACATTGTGCTTACGAAAACTGAACAGTGTGTCCTGCAATTGCGGCCCAACCATGAGTATGTTATTCAAGGAAACCCTTGTGCTTGTTGCCGCAAATGAGTCAAAAACCACCCTGCATTTTGTAATGAGAGAGTCCTGTTTGTACACCCCGTGATGTGGTAAATAATAAATATTCCTTTCAGGACCTTCCAACCCCATCTCCTTTATTTCAGACATATGTCCCATGTCAATATATTCTCGCATAAATTGATGATATTATGTATGGAGTTTTTTCTAGATTACTTTCTATATGCTTTAACCTCCTATAAGCCATTTTGAAAGATTCACCCAGTTCCCCAAAATTTGACCTAAGTGGAAGGTCAACCACAAACCTTCCCTCTTGATTTCTTTTTGTAGTTTCCCTGAAAATTTGTTCATATTGAGCTTCTTCCCTAGAAAACCTTTTTGTATGACTGTATTCCTCTAACTCCCAAAACTGTTGAATTTGCTCTTCCAACAAAGCATTTGCTGCAAAATTGCAAACCGTTTTTCTTCCCCTTCCGTTCATTTATTTCCTCTGCGATAATCCATCTTAACCTTGTCTTTTGCAATGTTGGCTTTCCCTTTCCTAATTTAATTTGACCTGCACAAATCAAATGCCAAAACATGGACACATCTAGAATGACGTCCATTTTATCCGGTTCAGCAAAACCCTCATCCGCCAAGTTGATATTTTCAGGAATCTCCAAATAACTTGTATCGATTTTTGTTATTGGGATACTATCTGAGATGGTATTTATTACAAGAAATGTCAAATAGAATTTGAAATCTTTGAATTTTGAATGAACTACCATGTTTGCCGAATATTTTATGTTAGAAAGTGGGTTTCCGATACTAATGACGGGTAGGTATATTGTAACGAACCTAGGCCGGACCTGTCGCCTCACGTGTTGCCATCGACAGCGATGAGATCATCCCCGGAGATATTCGAGAACCATCCAGTCGCTCTGCCGCGAAAAAACAACGGTCAATATTGGAAACAATTGGAATATGCTAGTCGCCAACCGTCCGAATTCGAAACATCGAGAATGCTGTATCGGAGATAAATAGACAGCCCTCAAGAGGGAGTACACAGTCTGAACGAGCCCATACGATCGAGCTATTCAGTGGCGTAGTAATATAAATTAAGTTGTAGATTAAGTGTTAAATAAATTAGTTAAACCAAGTTAAGTTTATTTACGTTACAATTGGTGTCGGAAGTGAGATTTTGAAAATAAACAAGTGATCGTGGAGTGGATAGTCAGAAAAATAAATTGATAGACCTTTCTGTACGCCCAAAATAGACAGTGGCCCGGTTTTCGCGAAGTGGACAATTGTGCGTGGAATATAAACTGATACGCTGTTCGCGTGAAACAGAAAATAGACAGTGGCCCGGTTTTCGCGAAGTGGACAATTGTGCGTGGGAATATAAACTGATACACTCTTCGCGTGAAACAGACAATAGACTGGTGGCCCGTGGAAAAGAATTCGCGAAGTGAATTTTTAACAAACTGATAACTTTTCGTGTAAAACAGACTGATACCTCGTCAAAGACAAAATGTGTTCAAGAAAAGTGCGCCTTGCGGATTTGAAGGTAGCGGAATTAAAACAGGAATTGGAGGAAAGGGAACTGGAAACAACAGGTAAAAAGCAAGTACTCCAGGAAAGACTTGCAGAAGGACTTATACAAGAAGGTGAGGACCCGAAACATTTTATTCGAAGTTCCCGGAGGTGATTTAAGTTTGGTAATGAATAAACTCGAAGAAACTACTAAATCCGTGAAAGAAGAACTGCAACAAAATTCTAGAAATCTGGAAGAGAAACTTCAGGAAAATTCTAGAAATCTGGAAGAGAAACTTCAGGAAAATTCTATAAATCTGGAAGAGAAGCTTTCTAGAAATCTGGAAGAGAAGCTTCAAGAAAATTCTATAAATCTGGAAGAGAAGCTTCTAGAAAATTCAAGAAGCCTGGAAGAAAATGCTAGAAATCTGGAAGAGAAGCTTGAAGAAAATTCTAGAAATCTGGAAGAGAAGCTTCAAGAAAATTCTAGAAATCTGGAAGAGAAGCTTCTAGAAAATTCAAGAAGCCTGGAAGAGAAGTTCCTGGAAAACACAGAAGGCCTAAAAAAAGAATTGTGTGGTGTGGCTAATTTTCTAGAAGAAAGAATGGGAACCGTTGAGACAGAAATGGACAAAATAAAGGAAACGATCAGTAAGCTGGAAAAACAAATTAATAGTGCGTCCTCTACAGAGATGGTTAACGAAAATGCAATGCTGGACTTGAGTTTGAACGTGGATAAAGTTCAAGAGGGTATAAAAGATGTCAAGGTCATTTCAGAAATAGGGAAGCTTTCCATGAAGCCGCCTCAGTTCGACGGAAAAACTCCATGGGCAAATTACCGCCGGCAGTTTGAAGCAGCGGCCAAAGCAAACGGATGGAATGCAGGGGAAAAAGCTGTAGCATTGACACTTGCATTACGTGGAGAAGCGACAAATATTCTACAAACTCTCACCGCCCAAGAACAGGAGGACTATGATCAGCTGATTAAACATCTAGAATTACGATATGGCCACGCCCATTTGGAACACGTATACCACTCCCAGCTGAAAAATCGCTGTCAGAAATCGGGCGAATCCTTACAAGAATTTGAAACTGACATTGCACGCTTGGTTCGTCTCGCATATCCAGCCATACCGGGAAATGTAATGGAGCGATTAGCGGTTCAGGCATTCTTGGATGGACTCCGTGACCAAGAAACCAGACAAGCGTTGATATTAGCTCGTCCAACACATCTTGTAGACGCACTGGCACGAGCTTTGGAATTCGAAGCAGCAAAACAATGCTGCAAAACCCAAAGTAAAGTTCAAACGATTGAGGAAGACTCACCGGAGCCTGCTAACTTGGAAGCTGCCATAAGAAAAGTGATGAAGGAAGTGTTGCCTGAGAAAAGACAGATAAGAGCCGGAATTGTGGCAAAATTGGACATGTGCGTAGCAAATGTCCAACATTCATCGACTCCGATGCAGGAAAACAAAAAAAGGTCGACGAGAAGGGGCAATCGTCGGCATGTGTCCGGCAAGCCTCGGTTAACAACGCATATGTCGCTATCCTTCAACGACAGAACAAAGGTGTCTTCGTAGACGGTCTCATCAATAACGAGCCTTGCACCATGCTGCTAGATACAGGTGCGACTAGGACAATTCTCGGCCTTCCTTTGCCAGAACACCGGAACGGATTGAACTGACAACTTGAAGCTACGCACAGCAACAGGGAGCCAGCTACCGTATATGGCGAGCTACCGATTGAAATAATTTTGGGCAGCACTAAAGTGAAACATCAGGCACTTGTAGCGGACATCGAAGACGATGCAATCATCGGAATAGACATCATGAATTCCAGAGGGTTTGAATTGGATTTCAAAGACGGCGTCCTACGTGTCAACGGAGAAGAGCTGGTGCTTCATGGGAGAAGTGAGGGGTTGATCCGTGTGTTGTTGGCTGAAGATGTAAGCGTACCTGAGAGGGCTGAAACCATTCTGGAGGCTCGCCTGGACGGGAGTACGAGCAGTGGAAACGTGGTGATGTTCGAGCCCAAACTTCATGATGAGAAAATTGGACGAGGGATTGCACTAGGGAAGACCTTGTTGCGTGCTGACAAATTTGTGCCCGTAAGGGTTATGAATGTCAATTATTTTCCAGTGACCTTGAAGAAAGGAACAATATTGGGGCACTGCTCGCCAGTTTCCTCAGTGATCCGGAGTGTACGAGGTACGATTAGCCAACCCAACAACTTGCCCACAGAACTAAAAAAATTAGTTGCCATCTCTTCCAAAGATATAAAACCAGCTCAACAGCCCAAACTAAGAGATTTAGTTAAGAAGTACCAAGACATCTTCGATACCGGACAAGGAAAAGGAGGTCGAACTAATGTGGTCCAGCACAAGATTGATACTGGGGGTGCCCGACCGATCCGGCAATCAGCAAGAAGACTTCCTCTTGCCAAGAAGGAAGAGGCTGACAAAATAGTCAGCGATATGGGAAAAGAAGGAGTTATCGAACCATCTGACAGTCCCTGGTCCTCTCCAGTCGTACTGGTGAAGAAGAAGGATGGATCGACACGCTTTTGTGTAGACTATCGCCAACTTAATAATGTCACGAAGAAGGACAGTTACCCTCTCCCGAGAATAGATGACACCCTAGACACGTTGGCTGGTTCCACGATTTTCTCGACCTTTGATCTGAAGAGTGGATACTGGCAAGTAGAACTGGCTCAGGAAGATCGAGAAAAGACTGCTTTTCCATCGGCTCAGGATTGTGGCAGTTCACCGTTATGCCATTCGGCTCTGTAATGCTCCCGCCACATTCGAAAGATTGATGGAAACGGTACTGAAGGGACTCTCATGGAACACGTGTCTAGTGTATCTCGACGACATAATTGTGGTCGGCAGATCGTTTGAGGACCACGTGAAAAACTTGGAGGAAGTATTCCTGCGACTGAGGAACTCCGGATTGAAACTGAGCCCTAAGAAATGCCATCTGTTCCAAAAAGAAGTACGATACCTCGGCCACGTTGTCTCTGGGGAAGGAGTAGCAGTGGACGACCAGAAGATCAAAGCTGTTAAGGATTGGCCCATCCCAAAAAACATTCACCAACTTCGAAGTTTCCTTGGTTTATGCACATACTATCGCCGATATGTGCTGGGATTCGCCAACATCGCTAAACCACTGACCAAGCTCACGGAAGGCCAAACAAAGTTCCAGTGGTCCGAAGAATGTCAAGACTCATTCAGGAAGCTGAAAGGAGCTTTGATCAACGCACCTATACTGAGCTATCCCCTACCCAAAGGGAAATTCATTTTGGATACGGACGCCAGCAACGTGGGACTTGACGCTGTCCTATCTCAGATCCAGGAGGGACAGGAGAAGGTCATTGGTTATTTCAGCAAGACGCTTAGCAAACCAGAGCGCAATTACTGTGTCACCAGGCGAGAGCTGTTAGCTGTTGTAAGGAGTGGAACACTTCTACAAGTACGTGTATGGAAGAAGATTCCTGCTGAGAACTGACCATGCAGCTCTCAAATGGCTCTTACAGTTCAAAAATCCTGAGGGTCAAGTAGCACGTTGGATCGAGAGACTCCAAGAATTCGATTTCGAGATCGAACATCGAGCCGGAACTAGCCATAAGAATGCAGATGCCTTGTCGCGAAGACCATGTCCAGATGATTGCTCACATTGCCGACGAGCAGAAGAGAAAGAAGCAACACTTTGTAGAACCGCGGCAATGGATGACAACTGGAATGACAGCAAGATCCAGAAAGACCAAGAGAGAGACCCCGACCTTGGCTTAGTCGTCAGCTGGAAGAAGGGCAATCGAAGACCATCATGGCAGGAAGTCGCAGGTTACTCGCCGGCTGTTAAGTCCTATTGGGCACAATGGAACTCTTTATTCTGGACAATGGGATCCTGAAACGTGTGCTGGAGGCCGATATTGGTGGGGAAGACAGACGCCAAATAATTGTTCCCAGGAACAGAAGAGAGGAAGTGCTGCGGGAAATCCATGATGGAGTCGCCGGAGGACATCTGGGAGTGACGAAGACCCTGCAGAAAGTGAGGCAACGGTTTTACTGGGCCAATTGTCAAGCTGACGTCCAGGACTGGTGCAGGAAGTGCGCTGTATGCGCTGCTAGCAATGGACCTCGAATACGACCCAAGGCCCCGATGCGTCAGTACAACGTAGGCAGCCCGTTCGAGAGAATCGCCATTGACATCGCCGGCCCGTTTCCCGTATCCGACCACGGAATAAATACATCCTTGTGGCAATGGACTACTTCAGTAAGTGGGCGGAAGCCTATGCCCTGCCCAACCAGGAAGCCATCACCGTCGCCGACGTCTTGGTGAAAGAGTGGATATGTCGATTCGGTATTCCAATGGAGCTGCACTCGGATCAAGGCAGAAATTTCGAATCCAACTTTTCCAAGAAATATGTCTACTGCTGAACATCCGCAAGACAAGAACCACGGCCCTACATCCGCAGTCCGATGGAATGGTGGAACGGATGAACAGGACGATCAACCGCCACTTGTCCAAGGTTGTCTCTGACCATCAAAGAGACTGGGACCAGTATCTTCATTTGTTCCTGATGGCCTATCGATCCGCAGTACACGAGTCAACCGGTCAAACTCCTGCTAGTATTATAATGGGCCGAGAACTGCGACTGCCTTGTGACCTGAAGTTTGGGATACCGCCAGGACAAGACACTGCGGAAGAGGACTACGTCAGCAAACTTCGGCAGAGAATGGACGACATCCACGAACGAGTCCGGTTGAACATCCAGAGTGCCAGCGATAAAATGAAGAAGACCTATGACATCAAGGCCGACGCTGGAGGATTTAAGGTTGATGACCTGGTTTGGCTGTACAACCCCAAACGTCGTCGTGGACTATCACCAAAGTTGCGGAACTCGTGGAAGGCCCGTATAAAATCGTGAAAAGGATAAACGACCTTGTGTACCGAATCCATAAGCCACCCGAGGGAAACCAAGGGTCGTCCATTTCAACAGGTTGGCCCCTTACGCTGGAAACCATGACCAAGTTCGCACCCTCAAGCCACCAGAGGATGATATGACGTTCGAGAAGTTTATGTCCTTGTATTCAAACGGGCAGAAAGTTCTACATGGGGTTACTAGAGAGGAGTCACGAGACCTTTCGAGGTGCCTGCTGACTACGCACTAGCGCACTGTGTGGCAGAAGATCTTCGAATGTGCAGGGCATCGCCGTAGTGTTCTCCAAGAAATTTGGTCAACTCCAAACACTGCGGGAGCAGAATCCAGAAGTTGGTGGGTGCTACAGTTGAAGAAAGGCCAGAGAAACATCTACTACCAGTTACCAAGAGGCATTCCCAAGATAAACCGTCCTATGAAGATGTCTGGAAGAGTCTCACCAAACTAAGAGATACTATGGTGGACCAGAATCTGGTGGATCTAGCAATTCCAAAATTGTCCTGTGGTATTGATGGGTTGGACTGGAGAGTCTTAAGAAGTATGCTGGAGGCGATATTCAGATCCAGCGGCGTCAAGATTTTGGTTTGCTGTAACCCTCTTCCACGACCGATCATGAAGACCGTGGAGTGTTACTTCCATCGAACTTCACGGTGCAGATATGGGGAGTCATGCAGATATCGTCACACTCCAAGGATGAAATTTCGGGACGAAATGTCTTTAAGAAGGGGCAATGTAACGAACCTAGGCCGGACCTGTCGCCTCACGTGTTGCCATCGACAGCGATGAGATCATCCCCGGAGATATTCGAGAACCATCCAGTCGCTCTGCCGCGAAAACAACGGTCAATATTGAAACAATTGGAATATGCTAGTCGCCAACCGTCCGAATTCGAAACATCGAGAATGCTGTATCGGAGATAAATAGACAGCCCTCAAGAGGGAGTACACAGTCTGAACGAGCCCATACGATCGAGCTATTCAGTGGCGTAGTAATATAAATTAAGTTGTAGATTAAGTGTTAAATAAATTAGTTAAACCAAGTTAAGTTTATTTACGTTACAATATTAACGCTAATGAGTGAGAGTTGCAGCTTTTCAATAAACTCCTTAGTTATGAAATTCGACTGACTTCCTGAATCCAAGAGCATCCTGCACCCCTTACTATCCGCGATATAAACTATTGCTGTTGACAATAAAATATCTGTTTTTTTGCCTCGAAACATAATTATGCGTTGAACTTTCCTTAGTAGCCTTTGAATCATCCCGATTGATTATGTTATTGTCACCCTGCACGGATGACTGTCCTTCTGCAATGCATGAATAGCTTTGCGAAACACCCTGTATGTTTGCTTCTGAAGTTTCTTGTACCGAGACATTATTGGAATGGAGAACTAAATCCAGTTATCCATATTTTGTTTTTAATCAAGTACATCTGTTGTTATTGTATTTATTGATAGTTGAAATAAAAGTTGTTTTGCAATACGTCAGAAAAGTCAATTACTGCTCTTTATTATCGATATATTCTTGGCTCAATTCATAAGAAATAGTATATTTCATCAGGTTATGGGCCCAGAACGCCCGAGTCAAGAACTGAAGTCGCACATATAAAAATAAAATATATTTTTGCGAAATAAGCATTTCGATCCGTGAAAGAAGAGAAATAATTGTAGCTGTCATATTGAAAACGAAAATGTCGTCAAACAGTTCATTACCTATGATCGAGAAGCTCAGAGGTCGGGAAAACTACGATACATGGAAGTTTTCTATACAAACGTTGCTGGAACACGAAGAACTCTGGGGGTGTATCACCGAGGAAGATAAGGACGATAAAAGGATCACTAAGGCGAAATCTAAAATAATCCTATCCATCGATCCGATCAACTATGTTCATGTGCAACAAGCAAAGACTGCCAAAGAAGTTTGGGAAAATCTTCAAAGTGCTTTTGAAGATTCCGGTCTCACCCGAAGAGTTGGTCTATTAAGAGCTTTAATCAGTACTAAATTAGAGGATAGTGCATCTGTAGAAGATTATGTTAACAAAATCATTTCTACGGCACACAAATTATCCGGGATTGGCATGAAAATTATTGACGAATGGATTGGAACACTTTTATTGGCAGGTTTACCGGAAGAATATAAACCTATGATAATGGGACTGGAAAGTTCCGGGATAAAAATCAGTGCAGATGCAATTAAGACCAAGTTAATGCAGGATGTGAAACCTGATATCTCTGAAAATCATTCCATAGCGTTGCTTGGAAGAAATACCAAGAAATTTTATGCAAAAGGAAATGGTCCAAGATGTTTCTCATGCAACAAATTTGGTCATTTATCTCGTGATTGCAAATTTCCGAAGAAGAAAGATAAATCTAAACGAGAGACAATTTTGTACTCATCATTTGTGGTTGGTCAACTCGATTCTGATGATTGGTTCATAGATTCTGGCGCTTCTTCCCATATGACCAAACGAAGGGAATTACTAGAAAACCCAAGAAAACCAGATTTAACTGAAGTTCAAATAGCAGACAACACACATTTGCCAGTTGAATTTGTTGGCGATGTGAAATTGAATTTATTCAATGGAGAAGGCATAACTGAAGTTACAGTCAAGAATGTCATATATGTACCGAATCTTTGTACAAATTTGCTATCCGTCAGTCAAATGATAAAAAATGGTAACATAGTCAAATTCGATGAAAAAGGCTGCAAAATTTATAATTCCCGTAATTGTTTGATTGCAACATCTACTCTGGTAGGTAATATGTTCAAATTGGATCGTCCAACGCAAGTGACGAATTTTTCAATGCATAAGAAACCGGCCAGTGCATCATTATCAACGGTGATAATAAAAGTTCACTGCAATTGGCCCTAACTAATGCTTATCACGCTCGCACAAAACACATTGATGTGAAGCATCATTTTATTCGTGACAAAATATCTGAAGGAAGGATCAAGTTGAATTACATGAAAACTGAGTGGATGGTAGCGGATACTTTGACGAAACCCGTGACTTTTACGAAGCATTCATTTTGCGCTTCCAATATGGGTTTACGTCAAAATTAGTTCTAGGAGGAGTATTGGAATGGAGAACTAAATCCAGTTATCCATATTTTGTTTTTAATCAAGTACATCTGTTGTTATTGTATTTATTGATAGTTGAAATAAAAGTTGTTTTGCAATACGTCAGAAAAGTCAATTTCTGCTCTTTATTATCGATATATTCTTGGCTCAATTCATAAGAAATAGTATATTTCATCAGACATTCCCGTTTCCTTGTGAATTATTTCCCTGTGTTGATTGAACCTGATTAATTGCATGCAATAATGAGTTATGTTTTTTCCCGCAAAATTTGCAACCCCTCATTGAACAATCTGGAACTCTGTGTCCCTGTCTGAAACAATTCCAGCACGAATTCGACCGTTTGACCTCGTCCCTCCTTCCATTGGTTGATAGACACAAGAACTTTTTGCAACTAAAAAGTGGATGACTTTCTTTACAAATCGTGCATGTTTTAATGGAGGTCATGAATTGGAGTGAAATTGTACAACGATTCTATGTGACTTCAGAGCAATATTTTTTTGTTTTCGAATCTGACCTTCAGCAATGACCATGCCTCCTTATAATTATCCGCTGAAACCTCTAACGAACGAATAACCTCCGCTGCCTCACTCTTTACTGCATTTTTTAAGTAATAGAATTTCTGAATATCTGTGAGGCTTTTATTTGAGTGAATCAACGTATTGAAAGTATCAGAGAACTCCAACCAATCTTTATATGACCCTTGAAAAGTTGGAAACTGCATAGTTGGTAATTTCACATTTCTTTCCGCTACGACCATTTCACCAGAGCAACCGAACTTGTTATGCGTAAAGACTCTGATATCTTTTCCGCAAGAGCTATTGATTCAAAATATGTATCCTGAAAACAGTTTATTTCCTGCTCTTGCAAGTCAGGGTGATCTTTATCCAATTCCTCTATTTGTACCTGCAAAATGTCAAATTCATTCCACCACTCTTTACACCTTTCAATACGTGCCGGTAATTGTCCTACATTTTCGGGAATGATTACCTTCAAAAAGGTTTCAAACCGCGTTAATTGCCCTTTGATTATACCCCTTTTCCTCATAATATCGTTTAGGTCCGTCATGTTTTTGTGATTTTTTGAGAAATGAAACCCCAAATTGATTTAATTCCACCCAGTCACCGCACCAATAGACCGTGACAATGATATGAGGAAAAGTAGGAAGATGTACTCACAATCTGCCTCTGTTTTGAATATTGAATGCGACTTGCCAATAAATATTTGCCTTTCATTTGTCCGCCTGCGACGTTCCCCACGTGGAACTCCTTGATGCCGCTTTCCTCTTCCACCGTGAATACGCTGCGCTCTGCAATACTACCACCAGTTCCAAACTCTATGATCCGACCCGTCGTTTCCGTCGAATTATCAGCTTCCAGTCAATTGCTCGTTGCTTTTAATTATTCACAATCCAGGTCGAAGAGACCAAATTTATGTTGAGTGTTCAACTGGATTCTATTTCCGTTGTTCTTTAATAATCACTGAGAAATGGAGAAACTTCTATATTGCAGATACTACAAATAATTCAATACAAGTGAAAATTGAAAATGTTTTTTAGTTATCAGATCTGACAGCGTACTGACAAATCCTTTTCCGGTATTTAGTAAATTGACGTCTTGGCAGTTTTTCTCCAAAAAAGTGACCGATATGTGGTTCGAATTTAAAATGAATGTTTTGATGCGAGAGAGTTACAAGCATTAAACTTGGTCTGTAGAAGTAGGTAGCCCATTACTCAAGTGAGTGCCTGGGACGCTTATAACGGGGGGGGGGTCATCTATAGCATAATCAGTGGCTTCCCTTATGAGAGGGTTCTCATGCGACTCCACATAATCGAATACCTTCCGGTTGCGTTCTTTAATATGCTCCTTGATGGGGAGCAGATTGAGGTCTTCGAGTATCCGAACGTTCCGCATGTATCACGGAGCGTTCGTTATCATACGCAGAACTTCCATTTGCCCCCGTTCCAGGATGCGAATGTTAGTTCTGCATGATTGGCCCCAAGCTGCTGAGGCATACAAAATGGTAGGTTTGGACACCATTTTGTAAATCATAACTTTTGTTATTGATCAAAGGATAATTTTCTTCTTGACTTTGGAATTGACTATTTCAATGTGTGGCCTCCAGGTGAGCCGACGATTCAATGCGGAAATCGAATTTTCGACTAGTCTCAGGGCCTGAAGTTCCGTAGAATGCTGTTTGCGGAATCCAAACTACTCATCTGGTAGGACATTTCTGTCTTCAACTTCTTCCTCAAGCCTCTGCAGTACAATTTTTTCAGCCAGTTTGCCTGAACTACAGAGCAGACTAATCGGCCGATGATTTTGCGGGAAAGTCGAATTCTGCCCTTTCGGAATCATCACCACAATGGCATGCCTCCACCTTTGCGGGAATCTCCTAAGACGAATTGAATTATTTATTATATTTGAAAGTGATTTCACCTGGTTGTCCGGTAATTTTAATGATGAAATTCGAAATTCCATCACAACCAGGCGCTTTTTTGGGATTTAATCCTTTATATACGCCTTAAGTTCTTCCAACGAAGCTGGACGAATGACATCGCGGTCAGGTTCTCTTAAAATTCGACGAACTTGACTTTCCAACAAAATATGATCCAGATCATCGTCTGGACCTGCATTCAGCCGAAATTGTCGTTTCATCGTGTCTGCAAAAGCTTGAGCTTTGGACTCAGAGTCATAGCACATTCCGCGCCCACCATGGATCGGAGGGAGGTCGGTCTTTTTAATTTTCAAATTTCTGAATAGTTTCCAAAGCAGATAGTTATTTTCTAAATTTTCTAAAGTTTGGCGAATCGTTCGTTCCTAAATTCAACAACAGATTCTCTAACTTCCCTGTTCAGTTGATTTGCCCGGTATCTGTCTCCAGGAAACAGACTTCTTTAGAATGCCCTTCGGACTCTATTTCTTTCCCTTATGAGATTCTTAATTCCCATAGGGAATTCATCATAATAATCTGGAGCCTGTTTCCTGAAGGAGGAGTCCTCTAGGGCATTTTTTATGGTGAGTTCGTAACGTGCTAAGGCCGCCTCCAACTCAAGAGGAGAACCAATCCACTTGGGAGCGCAGTACGCCGTCTCCATTAACGAAATGAATTTCTCCCAGTCTATTTTTTACGTAGATGATCTGTATGGGGGGGAGGGGTCACCTCCCAGCAATATCATCACTGGGTTATGATCCGAGCACAACTCGGCGAGAGCGCGAATGTCCCATTCCCAGGTGACATTCCTGATCAACGCAATATCAAGTACATCAGGCCTAAGGCCACCAAAGAACGTTGGTTCATCCGGTGCCAGCACCTGGTATTCAAACCTATCACTGTGTTGCCACAAAGCTCGACCATTCGTGTTTGATACACGACTCCATTGCACGTGCTTGGCGTTCAGATCTCCCGCAACCATAACAGGTTGATCCGTTTCCATCAAGAGTACATCAAGTGCCTCAGGCTGTATTCGATTATTTGGTAGGTTGTATACACCAATACATTCAATCTTAGAGGACCCCGCCTCGTTTATAATACAATACCAACAGCTTCCATACCACGAGTATTATCATTAGAAATGCCAAACTGAGCGTGAGAGAGGGTGCGTTTGACCAATATGGCAACGCCACCGCCCCGACGCCCAATTCAATCATTTCTATATAGTTTATAATTTGGAATTCTAACGGACTGTCCATTGAGATGGGTTTCCTGTAGAAATGCGATATCAATATTGTTATCTCTAAGAAATTCTTGAAACTCCAATCTGTTTTGGAGAAATCCGTTACAGTTCCAGCTAACTGATTTGATAAAATTCGGAGACTGTGGCTCTCCCATTAGTTTTTAAAACCAATCAAGAACTTTTGAGCAGTCTCATCGAATTTTGCAAATAACTCTCTCATTTGGTGAAGAGCATTCAATATATCATGTCGGTTTATATTGGACAAAGACTCCACTTGTCAGCAAAAACTATATTTGTAGATACTTTCTAACAAGATAGACAACTTCAGATTACAGCAAAAATTGACAGGAAACACTTATATTATTCACATGGAAATAAGAAAAAACTCAAATCAATCATAAGATTCAATACACAGGGTGTTTTCTGCAACATTGCCCCCCCTGGTATTGACTTTTCTTTCGTCAATACTGATATTCAGTCGGTGTATTTTTCTTGCAGGTCGTTTGAAGATTCCCTGGGAAGTGAGGACGTCTGCCACTCTGACAACTCCATCCTGCCCTTTGTAGACTTTTTCTATCATCCCCAATGGCCACATTCCTCTTGGAACATTGTTTTCATTTAAAAGAACAATTTCACCAATTTGTATGTTTGAATCAATTTTATTCCATTTCGTTCTGTTGATCAATGTGGGAAGGTATTCTTTTAACCAGCGACGCCAAAATAAATCAGGTACGCCACTGTCTTCTACTGATGAGATCTCGGTCAGTGAATAATCCAGGTGTTATTATCTCTGAAGATTTGCCCATTAATATGTCATTGGGACATATACTCACAGGATCTTGAGGGTTTTCCGATACAAAAGTGAGTGGTCGACTATTAACTATGTATTCCGCTTCCGTGAACACCGTCTGTAATACTTAGTCCGTCGGATTTCTTTCTTGTAATATAGTGAGTGATCTTTTGAAGCAGCCAATCATTCTTTCCCAGCTTCCACCCATGAAAGGAGAAAGTGGAGGGATTCTTTTGAATGATATGCCTCTGTTGGTCAATTCGTCGATTAATGAGCTTATTTCTAGTTCATGAAACGCTTCTAGAAGTTCCCGACTTGCTCCTCTTATATTGGTACCATTATCAGACCAAATAACTTTCACAACTCCTCTTCTTGATAGAAACCTTCTGATGGACATGATACATGAGTCGGTGTTGAGACTGGGCAATTTCTACATGGATAGCTCTTACTGTCAGGCATGTAAATAATACGCCATAACGTTTTTCTGTTCTCCTTCCGATTTTCACTGTATAGGGCCCAAAGAAATCTAGTCCTGTAGCTGAAAAGGGTTTCTCGTATTGTAGAAGTCTCTCCTTAGGTAACTGACCCATTAAAGGTTCAGCATTCTTTGCCATTCTCCGTCTACAATATTGACAGTTCTTGATTACTTTATCGTTGTTCGGAGTTTTGGAATCCAAAACCTCCTTCTGAGCTCATTGATGACGGTTTCTATACCCTGATGACCATTTCTTGTATGAAAGTGCATAATCATCTTCTGAGTATACTGATGATCTCCATCTAGAACCACAGGTTTTTTTTCAATTTCTCCAGAAATTGTGTCAATTCGTAGGATTCTACTGCAAACTCTAATTATCCCATCTGTGTCGAGAAAAATTGACATATTATGTAGGCGACCATCTTTGTTGCATTTCTTCTCACTTCTCACGCAAGTTTATGAGATCATTGGGAAATCTTGAACATTGAACTAATTTCCACCAGAGTTTCTCACCCCACGCCAGCTCCTCACAAATCGAATGGAAGTCCCTTTCTGTTGCCTTTTTCAGAAGAAGGATAAATTGGCGCACTCTTGCTGTGATTCTCAGAAGTTTCATCCACGTGTAATGGTTCTTAATGGTAGGTAGGGCCTCAGCAATACAGTGTTCCTGTATCGTTACTTTATGAAAAATAATATTCACATCATCAATTTTTTCAACATTTTGGGGTATTCTAGGCCATCTATCTTCGTTTTCGTGAAGGAAAGCAGGTCCTTTGAACCATTGATGGTTTACATCAAATTCATCTTTTGTTGTTTCTCTCGGGCAATCATCTGCGACATTCTCCAGAGTTGGAATCCATCTCCACTGCTCAACCTCAGTATATTCTAGAATTTCTCCTACTCTGGTGGATACATAAGTTTGAAGTTTCTTCTTGCTATTTATCCAATGTAGAACTGTTCTCGAATCAGTCCAGTAGAACTTCTTACTGACGTTGAATTTCAAACACTTCCCAGCTTCTGTTGATAATCTCACACCCATCAGCAAGCAATTCGAGTTTTGGAATAGATAGCGATTTGAGAGGTGAAACTCTAGCTTTTGATGTCACTAGTACTACTTCATTGCCTTCATCATATTTGAATCGGAGATAAACACAGCTGATGCATATGCGTCCTCACTGGCATCTGAAAACGTATGTAATTCTGTTGTTTTAGCTTTCCGCAAGTGGGGCGAATAGCATCGTGGAATTTCTAATCCCATGACTTTCTTCAGTTGTTCCAACCAAGCCAACCATTTTCTGAACATATTTTCGGTGATGCAGTCGTCCCACCCAAGTCCCGCTCGCCATATATTCTGAAGAAGTATCTTCACCTTGACAATTATTGGTGACAATATGCCTATAGGATCAAATACAGTCATTGTCGTTTTGAGAACTTGCCTTTTTGTGGGGATTTTGACTCCATCCAATATTTCTTTTGAAAACTTATGGAATTTGAGCTTGAAGGTGAAGCAATCTTTGCGAGGATTCCACATCATTCCTAGAATCTCCTCTGGATTGGAGTTTTTATCGACTTCAGTACTCAGTTGATTGTCTGATACAAGATATTTCGGAATATTGTTCAATAATGTGATGGAATTCGAAATGAATTTACCAATTTCAAATCCACCTTTATCATGAATCCGAATGACTTCGTTCACCAACTGGATCGCTTCTTTTTCGGTCTCTGTCGGATCCAAATAATCGTCAACATAATGGGAATCTATTATTGCATCTGCTGCTTTCGGATTTTCCGTTCTATATTTTTCAGCATTGAAATTTTTGACAAATTGTGCCAGAAACGGCAAACAAGTTGTACCGAAAAGCATTGCAGTCATGCGATATACCCTTGGAGTTTCATTTGAATCCGGATTTCGCCATAAAAACATTGTGAAAAGCTGTCTTCCTTTGCAATCTTCACTCTGTTGAACATCTCCCGTATGTCACCGCCAAATGGTTTCGAAATTGTAGTAAGACCCCAAACAGTGAAGTAAGGAGATCTGGTCCAGTGAGTGAGAAGTCGTTTAGTGAGAAACCGTTGCTTTTCCCAGGTTTATTGGGGTTCGTAACTGGAAAATGCGGTAAGAACCAGATGCAATTATGTTTTTGTAATTCGCAATCTTGAACAGGATCTGCGTAGTTTTTCTCAAACAGTTTTTTCATTTCTTCTGAATACGCTTCACCTAAACCATTTTCTTTTTTGAGACTTCTCTCAAGGCACATCAATCTTTGAAATGCCATTCGTTTTGATTCGGGTAGATCTTTGGAGTCATTTTTCCATGGCAATTTTATTTCGTATTGAGTGCCATCAAATCTTATGGAATTTTGAGCTGGAGAAAATGCCTTTTCACTTTCCTTCGATTTTCTTCTCTCCCGAAGGGATGGGACTACCCCAAAACTATAAATTTTCATGAAATTTCTCACCAGATTATGTAGACTTTCATCAGCTTCTTCACAGCAGACGACAGCAATTTCATTTTTCAATACTCCCTTAATATTCTCCACAGGCCCATGAAGAGTCCAACCTATTTGAGTTTTGGATAGGATTGGACCATTTGGATGAGGCTGTATTATTTTTCTTGGGAGAATTAGATTGGCATTGTTTTGTCCTATGACATTGGGACCTTTGATATTGGTTGATAATATTTTGAGTAAAGTATTGCAGGTTACCTCATTGACACATGTATTGGCTTCAGGATTTCTATAAGTTTGATTGGATGAAATATCTTTATTTTTGTGTAGAAGATTATGATGAAAGCGTTCGCAGCTATTTACACCACATGTTTTTTTCTTTTACATTTTTCATTGTGGGAACCTAGGCAGCAGTAACAAACGTTCGCTTTTTGGACTATTTTCCATCTCTGTTGTACATCCAAACTCTGGAACTGTTGGCATTTTTCTGGTGAATGTTCACCTTTCGTACACAATTTACATATCCTGCAAACTGACTTCGGTGTACTGATATAATTGATGTTGGAATGTTTTGTTTCACTCTCGTAGCTGGTACGCGGACGATTAGCACCTTTTTTTGATATGAGGGTGATTCTCGAAACCGCTTCCGACATCTCTTGAATCCACTCTGAGAAATCTATCAAAGATTCTTGACGATCCTTGATCTTTTTTTCTATGAGAAACCTTCCCCACTATGTGAGTAAATGAGGTGGAAGTTTATTGAAGAAAGTGGCTAGTAAATATCTTTGATCGACCATTTCGGCTATATCTCCTTCAATGACATTGACAATATTTTGAATCGAGGTACTAAAATTCAGAAATGTCTCGAGGTTTTCCACGTTCGGAATTTCATGAGCTTTCGAGTGTAGTTCATCCATTATCAGTTCCGGACGGCCATATTTCTTCTGAAGGATATCAAGGATGTCATTCGGGTGTTTTGCATTTATGAGTAGCATTTCCACCGTCTTTCTAGTGTCTTCTTTCAGACTGTTGTTCAACCTTAAAACATCTTGCGGAGAGAAAGCGCATGCCTCATTTGAAAGTTTATACTGGGCATAGAAAATTGGTCATTTCAAACAAGATGTGCCATCAAATTATGTCAACTGACTCCCAATTGTTTGTCTTGTCAACATATTATTGATGCATCGAGTTAAACTTTCAATTTTTTCATTTTTGGAACATTCACCATGATCGTTTATGTGATTTGTCCATTCTTGTACTCTGTTGCACACTAACGAACCTGCATGACTGACTTCTTCCTCTTCTGATGTAATACCGTCGAATTGCATTCATTTGATTTCTCTAAGATTTCTTTATATTTCATGAACGATTTCTCCTTATATTTTAGACGTTCTTCTTGTATTTCAAGAAATTTAAACATCTTTGCTAGCTCATTCTCTTTTATTTCGAGTGTTTGAGCCGGAGTTACTTCATCATGTCTCAGATGTTCGATTTCACTTTCGAAGTTGATGATTTCCTCTTTTTTCGTGAATATATCTTCTTGGATTCTATCTATTTCTCTTTGGATATCTAAAAGCATTTTGCTATCCTGTGTTTTGAAGGATTTTATTGATTTTGCTTTGCTACTTCCACAGTTCACTGATCTTCGGACACTTTTTATATTGAGAGAATCTTTTCTCTTAATATTCCCACTATTTTTTTTTGGTAGCTCTAAGAGATGTTTTGGTATTTTCTTAAAAAAATTAAAGTTTTTGTAGGTTCTTGATACTCAATGATTCACTGATTAAAATAATATATTCGTCAAAATCTCTTGAATTATCTTGGAAAGGATACCCGGAAAATGCAGTAATTTTTCTCTTTACCGCTTTCGCTTTGGGAGGTTCTCCATACATAAGGAAATAAACGTTTTTCACTATATTTTTATCATTCGTGTTCTTGAGTTTCGATGAGATGTCATGAATGTCAGCAAACGTCACTTTTGTTGTCGTCATTTTTAAACTGAAATTGGACTTTTTCACCAAAAGGTCGATTCTTGAGACTGCTAGAAGGACCACTTGTCGGTTTATATTGAACAAAGACTCCACTTGTCAGCAAAAAACTATATTTTTAAATACTTTCTAACAAGATAGACAACTTCAGATTACACCAAAAATTGACAGGAATCACTTATATTATTCACATGGAAACAAGAAAAAACTCAAATCAATCATAAGATTCAATACACAGGGTGTTTTCTGCAACATATCATGAGGGTTTGATTCCGACTGATTGCGAAGTGTTACCACCCGCAGCTGTGGCATACGAGATCCCCGCCTGTGTTTTTCCCGAATTAGCCTGGAATGATTTAGAATTTTGATTCCTTGCAGTGGGGGTCACCCACCTTGTCACTCGGGGACACTTAGGACATCCCCGGTAAGTCGCAGTGTGATCTCCACTGCAGTTAGCACATGTTGCTTTCTCTTCTCTGGACTTAGTGCAATCTCGAGAAATATGGTTTTCTCCGCATTTAACACACGCGGGAGTCGCGCAGCAATTCATTTGACAGTGTCCGAATCGCTGGCGCGATGACACTGACCAACTGAAACTCTTGGCCTCTGTGGCTCTGCAGAAACGAAAACATTCAAAATATTGTTGAGTTGGAATATATTTTTTTGTGTTTTATTTACCAAAACTAGAATCAATGGCAGGGTTTTTTTTTCTTTATTCATCTTGTGCCTTCGAACCACAGATTCCGGAGAGAAACCCTTCGCAATCAGGCCGTCTTTAATGTCATCACAATTTAAAAATTCAGGAACACCCCTGAAAACAACTCTCAACTTTTTATCATCTGGTAAACTATATGTATGAAATGGAATATTTCCATCCTTAAATATTCTTGAAATTTTGCGATAATCGTCAGGAGTGTCCGGAATTTTTTTTATACCATCGAAAATATTTTTTGCAGGTTTTGATAATTTGATTTGGTTGGAAACCAATAGTGAATTGACCTGCACCCACTTACTCTTGTCTCGGACTGTTATTGGTGGCACTTGTTGTTTTCTTGCACATGTCTCTGGTCCTCATTATTGTCCATTTGTTCATCATTATTATTAATAATTTTGGATTCTCTGGATTGTTTATTTGGAATTTGGATTTCTTCATGACTAGGACCTGACATGCACTGTAAACTTGGATCTGCTCCTGGACTATAATTCTCATCCATCCTCATGTCAGTGTCATCAACATTTGCGATGGATTCAAATTTATTTGACACATCAACATTATATGTTCTACAACTCTCTACATCTTGAACTCCAACTGATCTACATGGGCGTTTACGCTGAACAGTTACTGAACTTTGCAATGGATTACCTTTGGTGGCGGGAGACTCGGAAATTGCTCCTTTTTAACTCTTTTTCCGGAAGGCTCATAAATTGTGTTTTGTTAAACTTTTTCCTCGACTTTTGCAATGGTGAAATTATTCAGGGCCTGGATTCTTGCGATGTCATATCCAAGAAATAGGAAAAGAGTGTTCAGGACCTCTAGGAGATCTGCTCTCGGCAGAGAACAGATTCTTGAGAGAACACTCTCTCTTGCCGCTGGATCCAACTTTCTTCCTGACGTATCTAACGCATAGGTGTCCGATTTGGAAGAAATTTTCAATATGGGTATTATTGTTGGGGTGAAATTTCTCCTAGTACAGTACAAGATTTTCCTAGTTGAATATTTCTTGATGAATTCGCTTATTTGAATTAGCACTTTGTGACAGTATGTGATTGACAATTCTTATCACGTCACTTACGCCGATATTGTATGTTGTGAATTATTGTCAAAACATGAATAGAGGTATAAACTACTTATGCAACCAGAATGGCAAGAAATTGTAGTGGTGGTTGCATATTCTAAGGAAATAAATTCAAAATGATGTTTATTAAGAGATACAGCACGTAAAATGAAATAAAAAAAAGTAATTTAAAAAGATAAAAATACACAACATCCATAACAAGTTCATCAAAGCCATGGGACCGCGCGCACGTGTGTGTGCTCGGTGCATACGAAATATGTGGAATGCAATTTGTGTGAAAAACTATATCATGTCAAAAAAGGAAACACTCTCAAATGAATAATGAATAGAAATATTTTTCGGTAAATTGAAAAATCCACGATAAAAATTAAGTTAATTTTGTGAATAACTTTTTTTTTGGTGAGGTAGAAAAGCATCATGCGCTCTGGCCGCTCGGTATCCATCGCCAACCATTTGTGCCGGACTCTTACCGGCTAAACCCACCCCGTGCCCTCCTCTCCCGTGCCCAAAGGATATTACATCAGGTACAGGCGGCTTCTTTCCAGACGGACAAGACTGCTAGTCAAGACAGATAGCTTCCTGTGAAGCCGTTAGGTATGCTAACGCTCTGTGCCGCTAGAATCATTTTTCTATATTTTTCGACCCTCGTAACCCGTTCCCATACAGGGGCTGCGTAGAGGATTATAGACTGAACAACACCATATAGAACGCGCCTCTGACGTTAGGTAACAGTTTCGTTAGTGCTGCGGTTTGTCTAGTTGCTTTTGTGCATGTCTGTTTGATGTGTTCATTCCAGATAAGTTCATCATCCAGTCAAACGCCGAGGTATTTTACATACTTTTTAGGGGTTATTGCTGTCCCTCGTATTTGAAAGTGGATGCCCTCCCTGTTTCTTGGGCCTCTGAGGATTATTGCCTCGGTTTTCTGGGGTACTATCTCAAGCCCATTGGTCGCCATCCAGTTAGTGATGCTCTCCGTTGCGAGGTTCCCTTTTCTTACCAGGTCCTCTTTTGTTGCCGCCTTTACCACCAGAGCCAAGTCGTCGGCGTACGCTATCGTGTGGCAGCCCTGAGGGAGGGTATGTCTCAAGACCCCATCGTACAGTACATTCCACAGTATGGGTCCGAGGACTGAGCCCTGTGGAACCCCCTGGGTCATCTCTCGCGAGTATATCCCGACCTGGAGAGTCCTGCCTGTTAGGTACGCCTCTATCAGCCCGAATAGGTACCCACTTACTCCTATCTCCGACAGTCTATTGACAATCAAATGCTACTTGGCCGAGTTAAACGCATTCCTGACATCTATCAGAATGGCTGCTGCCCAATTCATAGTGCCGCTCTTGATCTTTTCCTGGATGTACTCAACTTCCGGCTCTGAAGCTTAACTGTGCCCTCGAAAGGCCCTGCTTACTTTCCAGTTCCATATCCAGCCTGTTTTTTAGTAGGTGTTCGTAGAGTTTGCCGAGAACGTCTAGTAGGCGGATTGGCCTGTGTTTCATTGCGTCTTCTGGACCGCCCTTTGGGATCAGGAAGACTCTCGCGTTTATCTATCTTTAGAGTTTCTGGGAGGATTCCGTCTGGCCCCGGCGATTTCCTGGGCTTCGTTTTTTCGATCGCTTTACATATTTCTTCTATGGTGAAAGTAGGGGGCGTGTCTTCTACTGGTCGTGTGTTGTATTCCACTATGTTGCGGGAACAGGTCCTCAACAATATAAATTTTTCGTCTTAAACATAGTTCATATGGAGCTTTGAGGTGCTTCATTCCGCTGGCCACAATTTTATACCGTTGGCCCCAGGGATCTTCTTCGAGTCTGTCACACAGAAGGTTCCTCTGTTGCCTTTGTTAACGGTTGATGGCTTTTCTGAGTTCCTTCCTCTTAGCTTCGTACTCGGTTTCTAGTTCCAGGGCTTCCCACGGGTTCTGTTGTCGCCTACGGGTTCGAATCAGCGCTCTTCTATATCGGTTACACTCAGGGATGAGAGCGGCGATTTGTTCATTCCACCATACAGGTTGGGTTCTGTCCGCATCGTGTCGTCGCTGGCCTGTACCCAACGTTTTTTTGCATTTTTGATGGCTCTAATAATCTGGTTGATGTCTCCTATGCCGTCTGCCACTATTTCCAGTGCATTTGCGACCACGTTTTGGTTTATGTAACGAGTCGGATGCCATTCTACCCTACGGGGTATCTTGTTCATGTCCACGGCGTAGTAGATGTGTCTGTGTAGGTTCATGCTCTCCTCAATGGAAACTTTCCAGTCCGATATCTTGTCCGCTATACCTTGCGATGACAGGGTAACATCTATGAAGAACAAATGTTGGGGTGTTCCCCGTATTGGGTGCGACCATGTTTAGTGTGCTCATTCATTCGACTACATACTCCACTCTGGGGTCCTCGTGACCCGCAATCCAGAGGGTTGACTTAGCGTTGAGGTCCCCAGCTATCATGAACTTCGAGATTTTCCTGGCCTGTTGCATCACGGCGTCGATGTAATTTTTCGATTCCCGGAGCTTAATGTTTGGGGAAACGTAGCAGTTGATCATTTGTCAAGTTGAGAGCTATAAAGCCGGCTCCTCTGGTGTGGCTCACTATGCCACACTTACTATTCCTACAAAATATGACGGTATTGTTGTTCAGGTCCTTTATCCATGTGGGATTTTTTCCGACCATTTGTTATGTTGGGTTCCTGTACTAGGATTACATCCACGTCTCTTTCGTTGGCCGTTTTCATTAGGAGGTGGTGGGCGTTTCTTCTCCTGTCCACACTTGGAGTTTTTTATCATTTTTACGCCTCCGATCGTCTTGCGTGGGCTATCGCCTAGTTTAATGTTGTCTTAGTTCGGGTCAGGTCTATGATCCCTTTGAGCGCCGGGAGGGTATCTTTTTGATGATCTCTTGTCTCTAGGGATGTGCTCTCCCTCACATAAGAGGCCCTGATTTGTTTTGTCCGTAAAGATCTCATCATCTTCTACTGCCATGCTGGACTTTCTCCTGTCTCTATTGCCCGCCCTCGCCCTTTTGAGGGCCTCCTTGAATACCTAGCACACCTTATGGCCCTTCACATTGCACACTGGGCAGTAGTATTCGGTATTTTTACACTCCTTTGCCTGGTGGTCTCCTTCTCCGCACTTATAGCACCTTTTTGTTCTATCCGGGCCTTCACATCTATCTTCTTTGGGCTCAAAGCTCCAGCACTTGGTGCACCTTGTTACGTTAATTTTTTTTTCACCGTACATCTGATTAACCCGATCCTGATGGTGTCCCTTTGTAGAAGGATGCCTGCATCTTTTCTAGGGTGAGTTACCGTGGCCGCCGCGGATTCATTCTGGAGGGGTCTTATTCCGCTCAGTTTATGATCTTCGCTCTATTTTCCCGTAGCGTTCTTGACGGCTTAGTTGTTATTCTATGTCTGTTCCAAGTTGTCCAAGGTTAAATGCTTATGATCTTCGCTCCATTTTCCCGTAGCGTTCTTGACGGCTTAATAGTTATTCTATGTATGTTCCAAGTTGTCCAAGGTTAAACGTTCTTATATTTACTGGAATAACAAATCTCCTATGGAGTGGTGATTTTGGCCCAGATGACGTAACATCACATCTATTATAAGTACAATGTCTCTTTTATGCAATAGGGCTTTCGAAATTTGAAAAATTGAGTAATTTGGAATTTAAAAAATGTTTAGATTAAGTTATTTTGTTTTAGGATAGAATTTTGGAGTTATTTCGGTAATTGGACCATATCTTGTTTAAAATTCATCAGTCATTATCTTATAAATTAAAGAAGTATACGTCGTTACTGCGATATGAACCTGGGACCTCGGGGTTGACAAGTCAATGCTTTACCGTAACGCTAATGAGATTCATGAATATAATGGGATAATAGTAACTCCAATTTTCGATTGTCTATCATATGAATACATACATATGTATTTCGGTAGCCTCACCTCTCAATAAACAATAAGCATAAATTTGCTGATATGGAGCATTCGAAATATTTTCGGTTGCCCAACGGGCAAAAAGCCTTGCTAGTGAGATTCGTGAATATAATCAGATGATAGTAATTTCAATTTTCGACAACGAAATAAATATATAAGTAATTATTGATAATTTAAGGGCGTTTAGATAACATCAATTATGAAAAAAAAAACATTGTTTTAGCAGTCCACCCTCTCAATGGTTTTAGAAATGAATAAATAAGAAATGTCGGTAATTTGTTTTTCTATAGATAGGCAATAAATGATTTTATTAAATGACAATAATTTGTCCTCAATTCCTTTGTTTCGCATGAGCAATATTCAGTCGGGGTTGCATTGGAAAGTTAATCAAAATCAAATGTCTATTACGTATAATAAGATGCATCTAAACG